>VXBL01006360.1:127349-161542 GCA_013400195.1 Aramus guarauna
AAAACACCAGAAACAGCTACCATGGAAGAAAGCTCTTGTGTGACCAAAGCTATCATTCTCCCAACAGGACCTCTATAACTTGCATTTTCAGCCTCTGCAGAGTTAGACTTTTCCCCCTAGTAGAATGGGAAGCCAGTAAAAATCAGGTTTAAATGTAACAGAGAATATTTCCCAGACCCCAATTGTTGAGTTGGCCATGGACTGATGAGATTCGGGCTCAGTTTGGCCCATCTGCTCTCTAACGTGTTGCTTTATATACTTGCTGGCTGGACACATACCGGAGTGGAGAAAGCCCTAAAGCTACTTTACCAGGAAATGGCCAAAAGGCGAGTCAAGATGGATTTAATTTACACTCATTTGCCTTTTCTGTGGTTTAGCTAAAAATCACCTAAGCTGAATGGTTCAGAATCACATTTCAGAGGTTGATGGGAGACAACAGCACAGATGATCTTGAGACTTAAACTTATGGCAAGGATAAAGGCCCATTTGGGTCTGGATCCTGGTTTCAGGGTAGGAGGGAGATGCAGGTATAATTTCATTCTTGTGCCAGTTTCCCGGTCAGATTTGTGTAACACTGACCTTAGTCTGAAGTTGGACAGAACATCTAGGGGTGTCAGAAAACCACCTGAAATAAGCAGTAAACTCGATGAAGAATGAAAATGTCCATCACTTGATTGCAGAGGTGGAAATTGCCAAATTACTGAGCAGAAGAGATATGAATTATAGAAAAGGTAACCTAAATTATAAATTATTTAGATGTGCCTTAAAAAAAAATCAGTCCTGGGTTTACTTGCTCATTTCAGACCACAGTTCTGCCCTCTGGGCATGAATGAAGAGACAGGAGAGCAACCATGCCATCCCAGAGCATTAGGAAACCCTGCAAAAACAGACAAGTTCAGCACAAACTCATCCCCTCGGTGCCTTCCCAGGGAATGGCAATCCGCAGGTAGGTGCTTCCAGTCTCAGAGGCTGCATCCGTAGCAATGCATTTAGTGGCCTTGATGGGCTGCTCACCTTCCATCAATGTGCCAAATTGCTTTTCAGTTCACTTAATCCATTTGGCATTTGCAACTTTCTGTGGAAAGGCTCCACAACTCAGTTCTCTGTTCCTTGTGGCTTGTTCCTGATGTTTCTTCCTGTTACGTATGTGTGTGGCTGTGCACTGTGAGAAATGTCTTCTCTGCTTTCTGCGCTGACATGTGGGAGGGGGAATATACTTGAAATGTCACCTTTCACCATGCCAAGCTTTTTCTTGGCTACTTCACACATGAAGCTGTGAGCCAAAAGAGGCATTTGTAGTAGGTGAGCAATTCCACTATTGTAAATCTTGGTACCTTGGGATGGACAAAAGATAGACAGGGAGGTGGGTATCTGCAAGATAAATATCTTGCTATGTCAAAGCAAAACTAGTTCAGGTTTCCCAGAGTGCAGAAGACTGAGTCCCGTGTAAGTCACAGGTGCAACTACCTCTTCTTGGGCATATGGAATAAACACTTAGACATGGGAGAATGTTAAAATGGAAAGAAGATGAATGAACCATTGGAAGCAATACTGCATTTTCTTTTTTGGGGTGACTCTTGAGCCACCAGTGCCACAGAGAACTGAAATGTTTCTTTCCTTCAAGCCTAGATCAGAAATTACATGCTGTTATTTTTCTTCTATTTCCATTTTTTCTCAACAAGTTAGGCTACATCTCCATGGCAGAGAAGGTGCACTCTTAAGTCACATTAAGCTAATTAAGGTTACAGGAACAGTAAGACAAGACTTTTGACAATCCACATTTAAGTGGGAGTCTGAGATTAAATGTGATCTGTGAAACCATATTAAAACTCAAACCACCTTATCTGGTATTTGCAGCCGCTATGTCCATTGGTTTTCTTGTTTTCTTTTTTCCTTAAAAACTACTGAACTTCTTGCACAAAGTAGAAGTTTAAGGCTGAGGTTTAGATGCCCAAAGGCATGTTAGATGCCTAATTTGCAATGCATACAATGGGAAGATGCCTGTGTTAAACCAGAGTTGAATGGCTAATGATGGAAACAGCTGAATCCTGCAAAACAGACTCACTGGTCCCCTCTTTGTAGTATTTGATGAGGTGCTGGGGCTTGCCATTTATGTCACTTAGCCTGGTATGTGGGTCTAGTTTGAGACTGCTATAAAAAGAAGCTATAGTTTTGCTTTGCTCACATAACTGCCCAATCAACCCAGCACTCAGCTTTCAAGAAGCCAAACCAGTCAGCAGAGTGTGGCCACAGCCATGCATCCCCTGGAAGACTATCACTGCAATAGCAAAAATGAGAGTGTGTAGCTACCTATTATTATTTTTATTATGACTCAAACTTGGGTTCAGGCTACTCACAGCCATTATGGTACTAACTTGTAACCTATCATTATGAATAGATTTCACGGCCTGCACTCTCTACAGCATTCAATCCTTACAGAAACGCATGAGGAAAGATCTTGACAGTGGCAGTGCTCTTGACCGGATCATGAGGCTTCATGAACAGATGGCAATGCCCCTCGTTGCCAACACACTGAGTAAATGTACTGGGACAGAGTCTGAAGTGCATCTTACTTAAATTATCAGAGTACTTTCATGAGAAACAGAACATAGTTTTCTGGTGTCTTGTCATCAGCTGGCCACTGTTTTTAAGAAAATGTGAGCTCTGACTAATGCCTCTCCAGTGTTTGGAGCAATCCCAGTCTTTCTTCTCCCGCAGGTGAGGATTCCCTGCTATGCAATAGAATTGTATTCGTGCTACCAGCTTCTCCTCTGATGGGAAGATGATGAGGTTTCTCTCTTTCTTCTTTACAGAAACACCGTTTTTTATGGAACTTCTAAGAACTTGGTATCTTCAAGACCTTTATGACTCTGTCAGCTTTGGCCAAAACAGGCAAAAGGATTCAGAAGTTATTAGTGATGAAAAGGGAGTTAAAGAGGGCCTGTAAAAATAGAAAGGCTAAATACTAAAAAATCATCTGAGAAGGGGATGGTGATGCCATTGCGGGGTTTTCCAGAGAGCCAGGAATGGTCATCTTTGTTTTCAGTCTGTGTTTTTACCAAGTTCGAAATCACAGCAATGGATAGTTCACTTAGCGTGAGAGCCACTAACCCACAAACCAACAAATACCCTCTTCCCTCTGCTGATGCTGCTGAGAAAGGCAAAATTACAGCAAGAACAGACTTCCTGATGCCAGCTGGGACTAAAATGCAGATATTCACAACACTGAACTTAGGCAACTTATGCATTTCCACAGACTGAGGTTTTCTGCAGCTCGTGCCCACCTGCACGCAGCTGTAGCCACATTGCTATCAGCACTTGGGCCGTGCCATGTAAAGCTACCTCAGGTGTGTGTCTCTGAGCTGTAGTCACACCTCTGGCTCCTGTGTAGACACATCTCAAAAGGCTTTTGAAGCCTGAGGCTCTCATGGGCTGTTGCTGGTCCAGCCCACGGCGTGAGGAATGCAGGGCAGCAACCCAGATGAAAAGACGAAAAGCAACTCCTGCATCTCAAGCACATCACAAATGAGGCCTCAATTTGGCTTTGTTGGGGACTCAGGCTCTTAAAAAGACATTCCTCCTGCAGCCCAAAGTTTTTGTGTAAATGAAAAATGCTGAGATTTGCACATGCAAATCAGTTTTCTGTGTGGAAAAGCAATAATTACACATCCAATATTTGCAATTTGTGGTCTTCAGTTTCAAGTGTATCAAACCTTTCCAGACCTAGCAGAGGCATGAAGCGAAGGCTTAAAACTCACAGATCTCCTATTATGGGCACAATTCTGCCAACACAGTGGTTTTCAGAGATGCTTCATTATGATTTAACCAACTCCAAGTTTTAAATGTGAAAAAGGTGAACTGATGCTCTATGTTTATTTCTCTTCTTCATTTGTTGGAGTGTGTGGTTTGGTTAAGAAAGTAGATATAATAAGATGAGACCACAGCCCATTGGTTAAAAAGCTAAGAATAATCATGCTAATGTTTTATGCATGTGGGAATGTTAATTAAGATGCAGTTGTAATTACAGTACCATCATCATCTAGTGGCCTAGAAGTGCAAATGTTCTTCCTGACATATGGAATAATGGAAACGAGCTTGGTACAAATGCTGCTAACCAATACCCGGACAAACCCTCGGCTCCACGCATCTTTTGGCCCCCAGGGTGCTCTTCCAAAAGGCATCAGTCACTGCCACTCACACAAACTGTTGAAGACAAAGCTGCGTTTTGCATCTCTGGGCTTAAAAAAGATCACACAGCATCCCAGGATTGAAAACAAATAAACAGGCAGCTAACCTCAAAGTCCTCACTGACACCAGAACAAATGCTGGGAGCAAAAGTTAGATGTTGGGAAGGTTTCTTTACGTCCACCTTTGCTTGAAGAGTTTGTGGTGCTGATAAAGATGCTGGGCAGCAGGAGCTGTGCTTTCTTGGCTGTATGGGGTGCCCTGTGGCCAGACTTGCTGTCACATAATATTTGGCTGAAGGGCAGTGCTGATATTCAGCTGTACCTGGTATAACCTCTCCTCCCTCTAGGACAGCTCTGAGCTGCACAACAGGCAGGAGCTGCTTGGCATCATTCTTCTCAGCATTTCCCTTTTGATAAATAGCAAGAAAGCAAGCAGCAGAAAATGCTCTGTTATTTACCCCTCTTTTGGCACTAAGTTGAGAATTAAATAAAATTTTACATTAGCCTACAGTGTTTCTGTGGATGCATTTATGCTTTCCTGAAGACCAGGCTTAAACAGTGGCTGAAATCTAGAAAGGTCTGTGTAATGAAGTATGTACCTAGCTCCAAAATCTCTGTAAAACTTCCTTTTGTCATAGGTGCTACAAAAACCCCTGAAGATGCTTAGCTTTTTGGCAAGCTTATTTTGCTATCTGCCATTCTGACCAAAGCATTTTCATCTCTACACATCTGCTCTCTTTGTCTTACAACACACTGATCAAAAAATTTCATGTAAAAATTGTCTTTTTACTCCATGTCCATGACTGGGATTCCATCCTTCAATGAAAAATACTCACAGTATTTCAGGAATGAAGATCCAAAGTTTTTACTTTGTCCATCACAAAAAGTAGGAACCAGGCAGAGACTTTAGGTTTACACTGGAACAGCTTTCAAGGTCACAGCTCAAGAGCTGGTTGAGACCATTTGTAATGAAAACACTCATAGCTCACTCACTGGCTTGAAAAATGTAGTTTCATTCTGGTAGATATGTCAAAATATCTAAATTAGATTACATTACAGAGTGAAAATAGTAATCCAAATACTAAATAAATAAATAGATAGATAGATCCCCAAACAAAATGTCAGTTCAGGAACATAAAAACAAACAAACAAATGAAAAAAAAAAAAAAAGGAAAGAAAAGAAAAGCCTTAAATACAACAAAAAGTTGTTTTCAAATTTCTGAAATTAAGAACAGTATTTTGTGGCAAATGGTAAGCCCAAACCAAATTTTTGTTTAAAATTCAGAAACCTGAACATGCTATTTGCAGTAGAATTCCCTGAAGAAAAACACAGATGCTCACAACACTCCCTAGTGTTTCCTCCACAACTTGTCAGCCCGGCACTGCCATGTGGTCCAGTAGGAATATTTTGATGAAAGATGTTTGAGCCAGTTTGACCGAGTGTACGAGGGAAAGACCCCTCTGTGCATCAGCTGCTTCGTTAGTATTTGCTGACCACCTGCTGTGCCTGGCGACTTTGTTCTTTAGATGGACAGGAAAACCACGGTCATTCAGTTGTCACTGCAAATTTCTTGCCTAATGGTTGCAGTGTTTAATTGTCTTAATTTCTCAGTAGTGGAAGGCCAATACTTAACGTAACCAGTTAAAGGAAGCAATTAGTATCACACTTATCGATCACCAGGTGTGTCAATATTAACTATGGGTCCTGCCATAGAACACAGAGAGCTGCCTACCAGCTGTCCAGAAAGACAGTATCTGTTTCTGTAACTGCAGCTTCTGAGCTCACAGACCCTCTCCTAAAAACTCCTGGTACTAAGGGGAGGGGAGCAGCTCTGCCCTTTACTGCAATGGAAATAAGAACAATGAAGAGACCCTGAAGAAGGTGAAAAAAATTATACAACAGGATGATGGTTTGGGGGTACCTCCTGTGGGAAGGCGAAAGTTTTGACTGGTTTCCTTACATATGTATTTAATAACTCATCGTTAGTGAGTAACCTTGTTTTGGGTCCAACAAGGTACTGCTAATCGCTCCTCTGACTGTTTAGGGGAGAGTATAGTCCTTCCTTCCATACTTCCAAGACATACTGAGATCTTCACTTCTCCTTTAATTTAGTGCTTCTGCCCTAAATGCTGAAGGAAATTCCTCCATGCTGAAGGAGATGCATCAGCACCTCCTTCTCACTTGCTGCCTTGACTGACCCATTGACTCTCTTCTAAAATAGCCCTCTCCACTTTGAGAGGATTCTAATTTCTGTTAGAAGATGCCATAATCTCAGGAGAGTCATCCGCCTGAAGGCCAGGGAAACATGCATTGTTCATTGTGCTTACTGCTGTAGATGCAGCCTCAAGCTGGTGCCTGGAAAATGCCATCCTAAATTGGAGAGATATGGATTTGATAGGTGGACTGTTCAGTCCCTTTGGACCGACATATCCATATCTCTGCAATTTAGGATGGCATATGGAAGATATGGTACCCTTTGGACTTCAGACCCTAAAATGCACTTAATTGTGTTGGTGCTTTCCTCAACAACCGCAGTTCAACCAGCCAGCATGGACCTTTCTCCCTCCAGAAGTATGTGGGACACTCCTGCACAAGTATGACTCTGGCTGCTGGGTTTCAGGCATGATATTCAGACTGGGAAGATTCAGATGACAACTTGAGGCACAAACAACTCCCTCTACTTGCCAGGAATACCATTTCCACTCTCAGAATATACAATGCTCTTATGTTTACCTTGCTGATCTGGTTAGAAGTGAAGGGAATTTTCTTTTTTTTTCTTTTTGACTAAGTTTTTTGTATCATTATGTTGAAAGGGAAAATTATACTGGGAGAAAGTCCTAAGCAATATCCAGACCTGGAAAATTTTGCAATTTCAGCTGTTCTACCTCTGGAATTAAGTTCTACTCCTTATACATAAGTAATATCAACCCTCTCATGCAATGCCCCATCCTACATGGGAGCTCTGGCTCCAGATGTCTTTAATTTGGCACAGTGAAGCCCTTACCATCTACTCATCTCTTGACCCCAGCAGTTGGGAAGGCCTGGACCTGTCCTTGTCATGAGTCAGAGCATTTACAGAGCTTTTTGCGTTAGTTCAAATGACTCTGTAGTGAGCCTAGTTGCTTTAATGAGGCAGTCTGGATTCAGACTGAAGAGGAATCCACACCAACAGCCACACCCTACCTGTACGTGTATATGTATATGCGTATGTGTATGTGTATGTATATATATGTTTTTATATGTAAATATATGGTCAAATATACGGGCATTTTGCAGTGCTAGATGGATTTTTAACTGAAACATTTCCACATTTACCACTTTAAACATCCGCTATGGCTATGTAGTTCCCAGTGATACCTCCATGCAGTTCAGAAAGGTGAGTAAAAGCAGATATGGGAACGAAAGGAAAAGAGTGAAGGCTTAAAGTCCCAAGGAGTAGGACCTGACTTTGGCATCCCTTTCCTGAAAGCAAGCAGGGAGTTATCCCATCCAGCTCAACCTCTACAGTATCTTGTACTGGAGCTTACTTCCCACACTTCTTCCCTGACTCCAGCCCTCCTTCAGCATCCCATCACTGCAGCTCCCTTAACAAATGACATTCCCATTTATCTCTCACACCAACAGAGCCACTGTCAAACTCTTTCTGGCTATTCCCAGGCTCTTTCTACAGGACTAATATGTTAACAAAAATATTTCTTGCTGCTTTCATTTTCCCACTGTTACTTTCTCCACTGATTTTAATTAAACACTCCCTGGTTATGAGAGTGGGGCAGGGAGGGTTTCTTTCCCTTTCTGTAAAAAAGCCCACCAAGAAGGTTTCCTTAATCTCTCACCAGCGTAAAATAAGCTTTCATTATGCCAACGAATAAGCTTCAAATTTTTAATTAATTTCTCTGCTTACATAAGCATAACACTATTAGTCATGTTGGCCTATAAATTGTTCCAAACAGCCTGGATTTTTAATTAAATTAATGTCATTACATTCAGAGAGATTAAATATATTCCACCACATGCCCTATTCAGGCAGTACTTTTCCTCCTTCTTGACTCCCCCTCAATTCTTTGTGGACTACATAGGTGGGTTTAAAGCTGGGCACACCAGATGAAATTACCAGCAAACCACTTATAAATTAACAGCCATGTTTGGAAAATATATCCCTTCAGAGAAGCAGGACCCATTCACATATACTGGAAACCAAATTAAATAAGAAAACACAGGGATACGGTTATGGGGGAGGGGGAATGAATATGCCCACATATAAAAGATAGTCCTCGTTGTCTGTAATTTGTGAAATATTGTCTAAACATAACTTTAGTTTGCTATTGCAGCAATTTGCTGGTGCCTAATAAAACATTCGTTTGTGTGGTGACCTCTGTAACAATTCATAGACTCATTTAATCATGGAAATGGATGGCTCAAAGGACCCTAGAGAGATCAATTACATCCCCTGGTCCTCTCTCAAGTTGTATTATAAATAATAGCAACAAGAAGAGCAAAACCAAAATGCGTAAAGAAAGTGGGTACAGTTTAGAATTTGGTCTCCTGCTGTGTTAGAGGTTATCACAGATAAATTGTCCTTGGAAAATACCTCCTCTTATTTGCAACATGCTTTAGCTCAATTGTAATTCATACCAGATGAATTAAAGCTTGACTAACAATTCTGATGTTCTTCTTACTGAGGCTTGAAGAGTGTGTATTTAATGACTAAAATGTGTTTATTTAAAAATTATATAGCAGAGCAATGACAGCCTTTTGTAAATTCCAACAACCAGTCTGTTTTGCTGCCTGCAGTTCAAAAAAATTGCTTCCAAAACAGACAATAACCTTTGGTCTCTGCAGCCACATCCCACAGAACAAATGATTGTACATTATATATCCACAACACCACCACATCATGGACTCATTTAAATCACTAACTGCTAAGCTATTTCGGTCAGAGATGCTATGGCTTAATGCAATTCTTCCAGTAATTTTGTACAGGAAGCGCAAATCCTATGCCTGTCAATTGTAAGCTTTTGAGAGCACAGATTTTTATCTTTGCTAGGCCTGGGGCATGTCCATGCAAAGATGGAGCAAGTGGTCTCCAGGGTGTGGGCTGCAGTCCCTGCCCTGTCATCATCCCTCTCCCTCCCTGCTCCACATCTAAGCAGGCAGCGATCGGGGAGGACACAAACTGTGGACAGAGCCAATGAGGTCACCAGTCCTTGGGTGACGTGGGTCTGTCCCAATACAAGATGTAGATGTAGATGTATATAAATGTGGATAAGGATATGGATACAGATATATTATTACATTGTGGTTTCTTTATTATTATATAACAACTATAAAGATGACTCTTAATTGCTCACCAGGCACCCAGAACCAGCTGTAGTGGTGCATGACCCCTCGGTCTCCCTGTCAGTGCATGACCCCAGCCTGCAGGACTACCTGGAAGGAGCACTGACTTGGGCTTACCCTAACTGGGTAACCCTAACCCATTAGGGCTTACCTCATTAGGTGTTTCTCAAGGGAGAAGCAAGAAAGACACTTTCCATCCTGCAACCAACAGCGTGATGCACCAGCAGCAGTTTTGCTTTCTGTACAGGCAGGAACAACTTCTCCCCCAAGCATCCTCCATACTTTACTTCCTGAGATGGAGTTCATCCCAGCATCTGAGGCGGGGGTGGGGGGACATGCCTGGCAGTGGGAAGCCAGGAAATGTTTACTGACCAAGCCAGCAAAGTAAGTACATTCCAGCCCCTTCAGGGGCTAAGCAAGACTCAGACTCTGAGGCTAGAAACTCATTTATGGATGGGTGTAAGCCTAGAGGCTACTTCAGCCTTTCTACAGCTCACTGCTTATTTAAGTATGACATGCACTCTTCCCAACCCAGGTGCATGGGGCTCCTGGCTTTGGGGATCATTCATTGTGATGAAACCAGTAAATAAAGTTTTTGTTCAGTTGGAGAAAGGCTGACTCCTAGGGTAGTAGTGACATCAGACACCTGAAGGTGGGTGGGGAATCATCTAGGTCTGCCTCCTTTTGCATAGTTAGACATTAAGAGATGGAGAAGTGGCTTCAGCTAGAGAAACCAGGAGCAACGTCCGCAGTGAGATAAAAAAATCTGTTTCTGTCTGAAGGGGCAAGGCACAGCTTAGTGTCCGGGAATGAAGAAGGCTAGGAGCAGATGAGAATCTGTGTTAAAAACCCAAGAGGAGTTTTCAAATAAGTAGGGCACGATGGGGAGAGAGGGATTAAAATAGATTTTTTTCTTGGTGTAGATTTTTCTTTACTTTTATTAATCATGAGTGAATGCAACATTTTAGGGGTTTTTAACCTTTCATCTTCCCCCCCTAAACCCAAAACTTCCCCCCAAAAAAGCCCTGGTAATTTTCCATTCAACTTGCAAGCTGCAAAAATGCCATGGCCTTAGTGATGATGGCACAGTAACCGTAAACAGAGAACTGAGTTAGGATGTCATTTTAGCTGGCTTTTGCCTTCAAATCACCATGCTATGAGGGTCAAATATCTCTGTATGACAACACTAAGCCATAAACTATCTGGCAATCTTGTATACAAATCCGTGCAGAATTTGAGTGGCAGCACTGTGAAGGAAAGGCAGGCTTGCTGAAAGATCCCAGAGCTAGTCATATGGCCAAACAAAATCAGGACAGAGCAAGACCAGGTCTGGAGTGTGGTGAAATAACTGCTGATCTAGCCTGTGCATGACATATATATCACTTATTACTAACACAGTGGAAGTCATAAAGCACTGCAGAGGTGAAAAAATGGTACTTTTTCTGTGAGCAGAAGCTCTGAGCTTCCTTGACACTGCAGACTAGCTCTGTAAAGAGGTGATGGATGCTCAGTCCTGCTAAAGAGAGGTGGCCACCATGAGCAACTCAGGATTTCAGCTTTCTTGTGTCAAAAATGAAAAATCAGAGTGGAAAAAACAGGCACAGAGCTTAAACTGTCAGACTTGTAGGAGTATTGCCCCATTCAGTTTTGAATGGTTATCTTTGAGGCCATGAATCCTGCTATTGCTCTGGTATGGAAGGATATAACACAGCGGCAGATGGTGGAACTAGGTCACAGTATCATAACTTTCCCATGAAATTATAAAATGCAGCTAAATTTTGCTTTTGTTTTGGGGAACAAATCCATTGGAATGATAGAGGCAAACCATTAACTGGAGCAACATAATGCAACAAAAGTACTCCAGTTAACAAACAGTTAAACTCTCTAACTGAGAGTTATATTTGGAGAGTCAAGGTCATTATAAAACTATGATCTGGAATTTGGCTGAAACTTCAGAGTTCAGGAATTTTCATAACAAAGGTTTTGCTTCATTTTGACATTAAATGTGGAGATGACAACTCACTGAAGTGTGAAGCAGGAGATATTCTTGAGGAAACATTTGAGCAAAACAAATGTTTTCCAGCCAGACATCACCTTTTCAAAAAAAAAATAGAGTATTAATTTTCAGACAAACATACAAAATTGTGTCATTTTAAGTGTTTTTAAACAAAATTTTAAGGGAAACATTTCAGAGAACACAAGCGCTCTTCATAATAATATTAATTTAAGTGAAAGCTCAAATTTCCAGTGGATAAAGAGGAATGTGAAATACCAAATGCGGTGGAGAAGCCTTGGGAGATCAGGAAGGATTTGTTGTCTGAAGGTATGTCTGCACTGCAGCACAGAAAGATATAGGGTGAGATTAAGGATAATTTATCTGCAAGGTCTAGATTTGAGGGAAGAGCAATGCATTCGTGTCTACCAAGTAGAAAGACAAAACGAGACCATAAATTAATTCAGGTAGCATATCTAAATGCAAAAATCCTTTCACTATGTAACTATTTTTTGGACATGCAGATCAGGCAGTATTTATTTTGGCTGAGTCAAGAACTGACATGACTACTGACATAGCAAATAAATAAATCAACAGGGGTCTGACATTACTTTCAGATGGACCAATTTAACACAAGAGCAGTTGTTCTGAAATTATTCAAGCTCTTTCAACACACAAATGGTAAGAGAGATTAGACCAGCGGTGCTCAGCATTAGAGAGGAGCCTCTTGCAGCTAAATATAATGATTTAATCCTTTATGCAACCAGGAGGTAAAGAGGGCCACAGCTTGCTTATGTTCCTGAACAGAAAATAATGCTCAAAGAAGCAGGTCTGTGACTTCTGGTATATACTGTTGTGTAATAATTAATTGCATTTTTCAGGTGTAGACATTGGTAATAGCTAGAGTTTGAGATTGTTAGAGGATTGTGGAAAAAGCTGAACACGACCCAGCAATGTGCACTTGCAGCCCAGAAAGCCAACCCTATCCTGGGCTGCAGCAAAAGCAGTGTGCCCAGCAGGTCAAGGGAGGGGATTCTCCCCCTCTACTCTGCTCTCGTGAGACCCCACCTGGAGTACTGTGTCCAGCTCTGGAGTCCCCAGTACAAGAAGGACATGGAGCTGTTGGAGGGAGTCCAGGGGAGGCCATGAAGTTGATCAGATCTCTGGAGCACCTGTCCTGTGAAGAGAGGCTGAGAGAGTTGGGGTTGTTCAGCCTGGAGAAGAGAAGGTTCCAGGGAGACCTTACAGCAGCCTTCCAGTGCCTAAAGGGGCCTACAGGAAAGCTGGAGAGGGACTGGTTACAGGGGCCTGGAGTGACAGGACAAGGGGGAATAGCATTAAGCTGAAGGAGCAGAGATTTAGATTAGACATTAGGAAGAAATTCTTCCCTGTGAGGGTGGTGAGGCACTGGAACAGGTTGCCCAGAGAAGCTGTGGATGCCCCCACTCTGGAAGTGTTTTAAGACCAGGCTTGATGGTGCTTTGGGCAACCTGGTCTGGTGGAGGGCACGGGGGGTTGGAACTAGATAATCTTTAAGGTCCCTTCCAACCCAAAACATTCTATAATTTTACGATTCTATGATTATATGAAAAGAGCAGATTTGTATAAAAAGTTTAGTAATGTGATCTCATATCGATCAGATTAACTGCTGACATGGAAAATTATCTCCATGAATTGCTTTAGATAAGTGGTGAAGGAAATGAGAAAATTCAGAGTGGCTACCAAAAGTCAAAGGTAATATATCCCCACGCACCAGTGCAAGAGAGACCAGCAGAGAGAAAGGAATAGGCTTCCGAGCACTTCACTTTCAATGGTGCTTCATTTAAACAGCACCTATTGCAGTCACAACCCCATGAAGGACCTGGGCTTCTAGAAACTGGTGCAGAAGACATAATAAATGAAAACCACTCAGGAGAAGGCTTTTTCCCTCCTCCCAGGAGGTATTTTGCAGCCTGACTGTGTGAATTACATGCCCACTCCTTGTTAATGCCCTCATGCTGCCAGATGATAGGAAGCATCCACACAACAAATTGGAAACTGGCCCTAAATTCCAGAAGATAAAACTGTGGGTTTTTCTGAATGCCTCAGTAGTTAGTAATATGGAATTATGTAAATTTAAGCTAATTAGAAGGATATGCCACTATGAACATATTTTCTGAATCTAGAAAATAACACGTTTGAGAAATCCGGAGGCTAACTTTACTGGCGGAGCAGGGAAAAAGACCTACAGAATCCAGCCCTACAGATATTTTACAACGATGATATTTTGTAGTCTTTCAGGTGTTTTTCACCTAAGGAACTTTACCTTTCACCTAAGAGGTTGTTCCCATGCTTTTCTTGTTTTCTTTTGTGTCTTTTTACCAAAAATCATCATGCAGACGTACGACTTTCTTTGAAACACGTAAGAGCAGTAGTGCGTTCCCTAGACAGTGTCTTCTTTGAAACTAGCTGTCACCATTTGCTCTTTGGCACAAAATTCAGTTAATGGTGAGTTGCACTCATCCCCAGTCATCCTCCACTCCTCGCCAGGTCCTCAGCCCTGTGCACTGAAGCCACTGACTTCCCAATAGTTTAGAGTAGCCAGATATCTGACCTGCTGTGTCCCCTTTGATCTATTTCAGGTGAAAAACTGTGCAACTCGCACTCATGCTTTGGATGGATATGAAACTCATCACCACCAGGAGTCTGCCTGGAGAATTACTTGAAATGTGGGCTGGTTTCCCCATCCTCAAGTCTCTACCAGTAACAGAGAGTATCTGTGGATTATCAGTTGGGCCAATATGTTAGTAAATCATAAACTCAGATACTTTGCTGAGGAGGCCTTTGCCATAGGTAGCAGAGGGCTCCTTCCTAAGGAGATAGCTTTCCCATTTGCCCTCTGAAAGACTGTTATGAAGATCCTCATATCTAAGGAAATGAGCCAAATATGATAAATACAGTAGGTCAGAGTTGTGGGGAGCCTTTAGGATCAAATGCTAACAATTTTATTCCATTGAAAATGCTCTTAATGACAGAGAAGCATTAGGCGACGCTTAGCACAAGGAGAAGTGGCTTTGCGGGGAGACAGGGCAACGCCAGCAGGAGCTCAGCATGGGCTGCCTGGGATATCTGCTCCAAAGCAAGACCTTATTTTCAGGATGGAGATTAGATTGCTGTCCTGCAACAGTTAGAGCCACAGAAGAGCCATGAAAATTAAGATTCTTCTTTAAGCAGAGCTCCAGGGTTCATGGCTGCCTGCTTCTGACCTAACAACCCCCTGGGATTATCTCTTGGCAGAAATGTTTTTTGATCTATCACTCAGTGTTTTCAGCACCTCTACAACAAAACATCACAGAAGTTTCACTTATAGTCTCTTCACTTGCAAGACGAACTTTAAGGGTGACTTAATGACTTTACTTCTCCCTTGGTTGCCCCACTGATCATGCTGAATGTCCATTTACAGATCCATAATGAACACAAAAAGAACCTGTACTTCAGTTGGCCAACATGGGTTTTTTTAGTAATTAGAAGAAAATTTAATTTATGAGATCAAAACCTGCAACATTCCAAAAATCTAAGAAATTCCTAAGCATGGCATCATTATGAGGGAAAAATCACCTGTGTACAATAAAACCACAGCGTACAGCTGTTTTCTAATAATTAGAGCTGCCAGATACGATTCTTGGCACAGTTTTTTGCCCTGGTGGGTTTTTACACTATGGTCAGCACTGCTGGGGTACCAATAAGTATGTTACCTGAGTGCCTGAAGATACCTGTGCATTTAGTGGTTCAGGTGAAGCTGTAATTGTTATGACTTCATGAAATAGCAAGGATAAACACTCCATCCTAGATGCAGGAAACCTTCTAAAAAATGTATATTTTTGGTTTTGTCCCCTTCTAACTCAGACAAAAATGTAACGTCTGCTTTTGCCACCTCAGCAAAACGAGGGCTGAATGACTGCACTGCTTCTTATTCCACTCCCTCTGCTCACTGGGAGAGTAGTGGCAGACAGGACACGAGGGTGCACAGCTTCTCAGCTACATCTCAGCTCTCCCAAGGAAGCTGCACTTGGAAGTTGCACTCTTGTCCTACCTTCCCCAGCTGCAAGACATTGATGTCAGCTGTATCATTAATGATGGAGAGGTGCGTGAGTCATGTATAACTGCTTGATGACAGCTGGACAGCACGTGTCAGAGATCTTTCAGCTCTTATAGGCACATCTCCCTGGCCTTACAGGCAGATGCAAGGGAGCTTTGGGAGGCAGGTAGCAGAGATTAATCCACTTCTGTGCTCAAGACACCGATGCGAGTGAGCGCAGCATGGTTATACAGCTTTGAGATCCATAGCAAAGGCAAGCAGAGCTTGCATCAGCTTGCAGATAACTCTAAAGGGGACTACGGGTATGCTTGTTCATTTGTGTCCTCCTATGTGAGCCACATATTCCTGACAGTAGGACCACATCTCCAGCAGCAGTCATAATACTTGCACCAGTCACTTGCATAAATGGAGCTTCTATTTTTCCACCCAATTAAGTGTTTGCATGTAGAACACAGATAACTGCAGAGGCAGATGCGTGCCTAATTATCCATTTGGCATAAGCAAATGTGCTGTCTCTGCACAGATGCATGCATTTGCAGTCCGTTACTGCATAGAATATTCTCCTCTGTGTCCTCACCACAGGAAAGATGCAACAGAATTATTAGAAGGAAAAAAAAAAAGACAAAAGTCTATTTCTTAATACTTTAGAGGGCTACAAGAAATCTTTCTTGAGTAAGTTTTGCACATGCCTAGCCTAAAGATCTGTTGGGAAAATTGCCTTTAACACCAGGAAAATAGAAGCTGTCATGCTTCAGAAGAAAAGCTGGCTACCAGCTGTGAATATAAATGCATTTTTCCTTGAGCTTTTCTGCTACAAAGTTGAGCATTAAAGGTGTTATGATACTTCCTTTGAATCAGGTTTTGTTGAAATTAAAGGGATCACAACTGTATGTAGTTAACTGTCATATATTCAACCATTCAGCTTCTAGCCATGGATGAAGAGACAAGCCTGCACCAGGATAAGAGGCCTGAACAACCACTTAAACTTCAGCTTCCACCTATAATCTTTTAGTCTAAGAACTTTATAATGAGCTCTGCAGCACTGAAGGTCCACTAGCTCTATACCAGAATTTCATCATCCAAAGCTAAAAATGGGCCTTTCTAGTGACCTGGATCCAGATTAGCTCTCTTTCCAACGTGTTTAAAAGAACATCTGAACTCATACTTACAGTAAGCTAAGGTTTGTGTAGATGCCGTCATACAGCTAGTGTTGAAAGACATTAATTTCAAACACAGAGTTTTGACTCCCATAGTTGTAGATTGTTCTACAAAGCTTGTTCTTGATCAATATGATGAGCTGTCATACCTTAAAATGACTGTCCTAGACCTCTCAGTTATGCAGCCTCTGTAGTTTCCATTTTGCTGAGGGATGCAAAGTGTCCTCTGGAGACCAGCTGTGAAGTTAGGCAGCCATAACAGGATCAGCATTATCTCAGGAGGCAGTTAGTGTGCCAGCAAAGATCCGAAGGCAGGATCCTGCCTGAAGTTCATTTGTTCTGGGCTTGAACCTCACAATCCTGGAGTAGTATCAGGGTATTCCTCTGCCTATTGCAATTTTCTTCAAGTTTCCCCCAAATTCAAAATGTCCTTCCTATAGGGCTTTTCAGACATCTAATTTCACTCTTGATGAGGTCTTTGGCCTACACATCATGTGGTTACCAATGCCTTTGTTTTCTTCTGAAAGGCCAGTAAAAACAAAACGTATATTGAGATAATATGTCCTAAGTGCCAAATTCCAGGATGTTTACTAATTATATTAGAATCTCTTGAGATACAGTCCACTGAGGAGAGGACAGTGGCTGCTACTGACTTGGGTCAAACTCTAGAAAACTTTTGAGAACTTCCTGTTAATGACTCATTTCCTTCCACCAAAAGGAGGAATTGTAATTCAATTTTTAAAGAAAACAATTCCAAAGAGAATCTGTGCTACCAGTGACATGACTCAGGTCAAAAATTTAAGCGAGATAAAATACCAGCTCTTGTCTGCCAGACAAGAGCTCATCCAGACCACTAGAGGAAAAATGAGATGCTTCCAAGCTCATGGGGAAAACAACGAACCCAGCAAATTATCCTTGTTTTGCATGAGTTTGATTAAGCAGATGCCCTGACTCACTGATACAAAGTTCTATAAAACTTGGTACACTAGGAAAATCCTATAGAATACCAAAGGCAGTGTCAATATGAAAAACAAAGCTGCAATCAACATATATATCTGATGTTTTAAAAAAACGTTTTCAATACAAGAAGAAAAGCTCATATACTATCTGGTAAGCCATAGATCCTAAACCTTTCCTTCCCTTCATTTGTAGCTGTAACTTTGCTTTGAGCTGTAACTCAAAGCAAAGAGCATCATCTTAGTAGGGGAAGAGTTAACACTTCAACTATTTAATAAAAAATTAGCAGCAAAGCAGTAAGTGGTGAATGGTAATTGATATGAACTAATTTAGGCTACAAGTTAAAATAAAGTCCCTAAGTGGAAGTCCTACTAAGAGCAACCAGAGAAAAACAGAAACAAAATAACATTTACAAGGATTTGATAAGATTATATAAGGCTGTTGTCTTGGTCAGCTGGAGCTGAACTGTGCTGGAGCACTTCCAGTCCTGTGAACTGTGTTCCCATGGACCAGATTTACCAGAGGATACATCTCACTTCCACCCATTGGTGTCACCCAAAGCCATGTACACGCCAGGCTCTTGATAGGTGTGTGCTGCACAACTTCTCTCTTCCTCCTGCATCATCTCTTTGGACTGTCCTTTGGCAGCACATGTGGGGGAGCACTATGAGGGAAGCCAAGGAAACTAGACTCTTAATATACGCATATCAGTTTGCAGTTTACAACTACGTGATGTGAAGCTTCTTCACCGCTCCCAACCTCAGATTTTCCACTGTCACCAAGTTAACATAAATATACAATGAAAAGCAGTGATGGCAAAGACATTATTCCTGGAATAAGGAGCTAAGAACGTTTGTGAGGGATCTCCTACCTCTCAGAAACTGCTCCCTAGTTTTCTGCTCTTAGTTTCAGACAGCTCCATTTCAACCATAGCCCCACATTGCTTCAACCTTTGCTTCTTCTGGAGTGTCAGAAGATAAAAAGCTTTTTGCTTTGACGCTATATTCAAGAGCAAAATTACAAGAGCGCTATAATAGTGAGGAAAAATTAATCACAACCTACCATGGAAGGATGAGATCAAACACAAGACAATAGTGGTAGTAGTATAGTAATGGAAAAGACCAGTAATATCATAGACTGTTTAAAAAGATAACTGGAAACACATATCAACAACTTATTTTTAATGAATAGTTGTATTGCTTATAGAATTGCAGTTGGATTATCACTCTGGTGTCATTGCCAATGCAGTGCCCAGCACCAGAATATCTGCTGTGGTTGGTGCAGTATGAACAAGAGGCACAAAGACAGTCCTCTCCCCAAACAATTTACAACTAACTTGGCAAACAAAAGACCAGAAGTGGATTATGCTGTAAAGGGATGGAAACAAGTAGTAACACAACACAAATAATAGTTTAGAGAAATTATCTTTGCTGGTTTTTGAGGTTCTCCTGGATGAAAGCAGTGTGTCAAGAAAATGGCGTTTTTGAATGTGTGACTGTAGAAGGAAACATGAGTAGAAAGTGACAAAAAGAGACCCCAGGAGATGTCCTCAGCACTGATGGGACATATGCTGAAGGACATGCTGAAGGGACTCTAGAAGGATTCTAGAGACATAATTTGAGTCATCCTAAAATATCTTTGTCAATGGCACCAAGAAGGGTAATGTCCACCTACACGCATGTCCATGAATCACCATGGAGTCAGGAACTGCTGGTGAGACCCATTATAGGTTAACTGTCATAGCTGGGACACCTTTCCCTGTTGCTAGAAAGGCTGAGCATCCTAGGATGTTTGTGGAGACTCTCCAGTGCCCTAAATACCATTTGGGATGCCATTCTGGTCCTCTTGGTAGGGCTTTAATTTGGACCAGCCCTAAATTCAGGGCAAATCCAAGGAGCTAAGCTAATTTTCCTTAGTCAAAGCAGTGTCCTGTCAAGTCCAGTAACAGAGACAAAGAGTTAAAATTTTAATTGGATGGAGAGGAGAATTAATATGAATTCTTGGTCTGGACAAGATCTTCTGATATGGTCCAGCTCAGTAGGATTTGGAAGTGACACCATCATTGCTTTCCAATCTCAGTCTTACATCACAGCCCATTGTCATGTCAGAGGAAACAAGACTATGCTCAGAAACAGCCCGAATCTCTCATGCAAAGGGAACTGATGAAAATAAGAATTAAAACATCAGACACATCTGGACCTAATCCACAAATAAACTTTCCCTTGAATTTGAATTTGGATTAAAAGAATAGAGGGTGGGGAGAGAAGCTATAAACCCTCTGGTGATGCAACAAGTGAGGGTTGTTCTCATTAAGGTGATGGTGTGCTTTTAATTAGATAGTCACTTCATTGGCTCCAAAGTGTCAAGTATAATTAATATGACATTGATTACTCCATGGTAATCTCGGGAGTTGAATTTTCGGTTTTGCATTCTTCAAAGGCCATACACTGCTCTGATGGAAGTGGGATGGTCCCTTTGCTATCACTCTGGGTTATCTCTAGTATCTATGCTTGTATCTTGTCCCACTGTCTATCTTTTCTTCATTGACTGACGAAGAAATTTCCTGACAAAGGCTTTTTAAACTTTTGTGTTATCACAATACACTTGATTACCCCAAGAAAGCCAGGGATAGGCCAGGCAACCAAGTTTCTATCTGCCTATCTAGAGGTGCAAAAACTTGTGTATAGGGGTGGAGGAACGTCATTTCAGAATGTGTACACAAATGCACACATACTGTGGCACCAGCAAGATACAATATTGTCACTAATGAATCACAGCTGTGTCCACCACTGTGCATTCCTACTTTCACCTACATTTTTCTACACTACATTTTTCTCAAATATGAGTCTTTTCTTTCTGCTTCTTCCCAGAGAAGTCAAATACTGGTTTCTTTCCTCTTGTAGAAAGACAGACATGCATGAATTCATGCTTTACATCCTTCACCACTTTGTAGAGATGTCTCCAGGTGTGTAATGAGAGCTAGCATTTTGGTTTTCATCTCCATATAAAGTTCCCAGCCACCAAAAGGGAATGTCATGACTGACCTGGAGACCTTAACACCCAGGTTTTGCTGTGGGATTTCTGGTGCCATCATCTTTTCATTGCATTGCTAAGTGGTGTGAGAACATGTGGCTCAGTATGGATCTGTCAGTAGATTGTTCCTATAGAAAGGACTCCTGGGTGCATTAGGTTATGGCCTTCCTTTAGCTCCAAACCTCTCCAAGGAACCATGGTTTGGTCTTTGCTCTTGTTCTCTGCTTGATTTTCTTTCTGTGATATTTATTACCCAGCTTCTTAAGGACACCCCTGAAGCTGAGTTTCTCTTCCAGTGCTTCATAAACACAAACCCATCTTTAATAAGTACTACCTGTCAAATTGCAGGGCTTGTCAGATTGCACAGCATAGAGCAACACAATCAAACACAGACCTTCCTAAATGGTTTATTAAGCACAAACAACGGTGCCTGGCAGGCAGACCTACATGCATCAAGCCAAGTCCCAGCTTTGTCTTCTTTGCTCACCAGAGACCCCAAGCCCGCAGAGACATCTAGCGACTGAACCACATACTGCTGGCAAGCGCAGGATTGTGATGGGCTGCTCAGGTAAGCCATGCACTTCCTATTTTCTGTAGATATTTACTAAAACTGAATATTTTTAAAATAAATAAGAAGAACAGAAGCCTCTCCTCCCAGTGGCACAACAGGATGCTTTTGTCACAGTTTATCGTGGTTGAGCACAGGAAGCTGTGTTGTAAGGAAGCATGGCTCAGCCTGATGCAGATACAGCTTGTTAGTATGTTGTATTTGCCCAAAATGTCTGGACAGGATTCAGGATAATCTGCAGAAGTTCAGCCAGATAGATGTGTTCCTTTGGGCTGATATGAATCATGGAGCACTGAACTGCTGGGAGAAGGAAAGAGATTAAATAATTTACAGTAAAAGCTGTTCTGGTCTTTGTAGCTATGCATACTTGCAGACCTGCCTCATCTCAAAGCTCTTAGAAGATTATGAGAGCTCCCATTATGGCAGGCGCTGAGGAGATCATGATGCTCCTCAGGGTTCAGCAGGATGTTTCCAGTTGAACCACAAGATTAAGACCGAAGGATGCTGCTATTACTGCAGGCACAGACACAGAAGCACGTTCCTCTGATTCAGTGGCAAATCGGCTTAGTTATGGTAGCTGAGGTAGGCTATCCTCACCCAGCAAATGTGAATTATTGCTATCTAGCTTAACTCACAGTGGAAGGAGTTTAAGATAAGTCACATTCTTTCACATTAGCCACGGGCTGAGAGCACACACCCTGACAGTTACTACATCTCAGCTGATGCTCAAGTCTAAGCAGGATTTAAGTGGAACACAAGTTGTCCATAGATCTTCGAGCAACCTAATGACTCCAGATAGCAGTTATTGGGAGAAATGGTTACTCTCCATGTACTCCTGTCACAGATGCCTGAGGTCACTCAAGCTCATGCAAGCAATGCAGATGCATGACACACACACAACAGGCCCCGGAATTTGCAGCAGACCTGCCTCTTCCAGGCTGGATAGTGCATCAGGACTTGAATTAGATAAGTGATGTTGCTCTTTACTTGTTCATCATTTTTCCTTCGAAACAAGGATGTACTGGGTCAGCATCCATGCAGTTTAGTGTTCTACCTCTGACTCAGCTCTGAGTGTTTGAAAGACCTAAAGCCACAGTGGGGAGAGAAGGGAGAACCTACAGAGTTATGATTTCTAATATTTAGAAAAAGTATGGTAAGTCCTGAAGCTCTAGGTTTAATATCCCTTCCAAAATGCTTTTTATCATTAATTATAACTGGATAGTCTGGATGTGCATATATATTTAAGACTTGGCTAGTGACCAGAGGAGCAGAGGCAAGAGAAGATGAAAAATAAGGAGGGAGAAATACTGAACAGATTTTTTTTTTTATCTCAACATTTTTGAAGGCAGCACGAGGATGGTTTTCATTTCATCCCAATTAGCTCAGCCTCCCCTAGTTATGGAAAACTGGAAGCCACCCAAGTTTTTACCACAAGAACAATTCGGTAACATTAAGAAATATTTTTATTAATAGCTTTTCTGTCTGTGTGTGTGTAACGTCTGGGCCCAAATAAGTGTTAAAGATCATTAATGCTTGCTTCTCTGCTGAAATAACTGAAACCATGCTCAACATGGCCAAACAACCTGACCTCACTTTTCTATCCCCACCCCAGTTTTGATACAAACGAGGTCATTATCACTGCCAGCAACTCAGAAAAACAAATCAAAACAAAAAAGTAGGCAACAGATTAAAAACCACCTCCCTTTCATAATTCAAGGCCACAAGAGTCTAAAATAAGCTCATAAATAAGCCCCTGAGGACCATTTTGATCTGTTCAAACAACGCAATGGTTTTGTGGTGATTTGCAGCCCTGTCCAACTATCTTGTTTACCAGGAGATGGCTCTTTTCCTATTCATCATCAGGACTAAGAATGGAAAGGAAATAATCCATAAGGAAAAATAAGTGTACTCTCAGCTGTCAACTCCCCTACGGGCAAGATCATCTGGGTCCATCACCTGAACAGCGTGGCTGAGAGGTATTGCTGAGGTCACATCACTGAAGGTACTTGGCCAGCAGCGATGTTTTACAGAAGAAACAATAGTGCCTGTTGCTGGCTAATCCTCTGGTGCAAGTTTTGAGTAACAGCCTCCCAACCAATCCTATAAATTAACATTATCACTCCTTAAGCACACTTTAGAAATATTTTCTTCTCGAGACTGAATGCAGGGGACAAGAAAAGAAGGTGGGACTATTCACAGTTTTTAACTTTATTTGCCTAATTTAAATGTCCAAATTCAGATGCCAGTCTCCTTTATTTTTAATGGAAATAGACAAGATAAAGCTTAACTTAGGGCTCTGAAGTCCCACTTGCAAAAGTGTCCATCTTTTGGCTGACTATTCCTTTTATGCCTTAAGGAGGTAGTCTGCATTCATAGAATCATAGAATCATAGACTCTTAGAATGGTTTGGGTTGGAAGGGACCTCAAAGACCATCTAGTTCCAACCCCCCTGCCATGGGCAGGGACACCCTCCACTAGACCAGGTTGCCCAAAGCCCCATCCAACCTGGCCTTGAACACTTCCAGTGAGGGAGCGTTTTTCCCCACAAAGTAAAAATATTGTCAGTACCCTCAGTAAACCTTGTCTTCTGCCTATCTGGTCAGACTTCAGTGAGACACAGAGTCTTTGGTTGCATTGCGATCAAGTGTTTTGACCTTATAAAAATTACCAGCTTTAATTATATGTGTATTGTATGCCTTACTTATTCTAACTTGCATTGGGACACTAGGAGAAGGAATTTAATCACAAGGATTTAATTATATTCAATTAGTTTTCTAGAAGTCCTAGTAATAGTAGAAGTCATCACAATCCCAGCAGGTTGGTAGCATAGTGTCATAAGCATAATATTAATTCTCTGAGATGTTATGAGAAGTGACCTTCATGAGGTGGCTTCTCACAACAGCATTGCTGAACGGGGATGGTGATGCTCTTAGGACAACGATACACTTTTCAGAAAGCATATCTGCATCTGTAATGTTAATGCAAATGCAGATTTGGCTGCACAGTGGAGGCTAACAACAGTGTTCATTTCTTTACTCCAACTGGCAAAGGATTGAACACATTGATACAATTTGAACACGTTGCTCACCCTCGTCACCCCAGACTGTCCCACCTGCATTCAATATGCCATTTCATCAGTCTCCCACATGTCCTCTCCCATATTTATCAGCTCCATGTTAATGTCTCAAATGGCACTGGATGAACTGCCCCTCTAAAACAGGTTGGATGAAATGTGCCTCTTTAGTGATTTTAAACAAACTTCAGCTGGAGACTCTGGGCTTCTCTGCTTAGCGAGGCAATTGTATGGAGCAAAGTTTCTGTTTAGAAGCAGAGCACCACAGATAGCATAAATGCTTTCAACAGGTATTTCAATAGAGAAACTCTTTAAACAAGATGCCCATCTGAGAGCACAAACTACGCCTGCACATAATGCAAATACTGCCTGTCTCTAGTGGTTCAGCAGCTAAGTTCTCCTAAGTTCACTTGCAGGGTGATTTATTCCCTCCAGAATCTAGATAAGCCTCTTAATTTGGGGTGTCCAAGTTAATTAGTACTTTCCAGTGGTTGGAAGATGCATGCAGAAGACACTGTGCTTGCTGACGCCTTTCAGACGCACAGACTGCCACTATACTTCTTCCCAGGAGTGTGAAGGATCAGTCCCTGAGGTATCACAGACCTGGTGCTGGAGCCCCTGAACACATGCACTGTGCTACAGAGCAGGGGTGGAGCAGACTCTGCTTCCTACCACTTATTTACACAGAACATGTACAACATGCCCAGCAGGAATCTTTGTGCAAATAGTGCATTTTACACATACACTAATGTTTCGGGGCTTTCTTCCTGTGTCCATAGCTGAATACATGAACTACAGTTCTATGAAATTTTCAGCTTGTTCCGGGCTTCTTTAAGATGAAAACAAGATATACACATAACTCAGACATGACAATGACAGCACCATTCCAAAATAAACATCTTAGAAAACAGCCTGTAGTCAAACTCTATGCCATAACCCACCGCCAAATAAAAAGGGAAGACAAAACAGTCAAAGTGTTTCCTTCCAAATTCCCCTTAGTTTTCTGCCAGTTCTTTGCCTTATGATCACCCAGCCATGAATTTCTCTTCTACTCACAAACCTTCAGAAACACCTTTAAGGAAGCCCTGCAATCTTCTTTGGGGAGACATGACACAGGTTTTGTGTGTGAGAACATTGTCCTTACCTTGATTCTGTGAAAATACATTTAAATACTAATATTATTCTAAATCCTCGTACAGGATCCCTCTGTTTCCCCTGGCAAGTGGTCTCATTAGCTTGCACGCAACTAGCGGGTGGCCTCTGGGTACAAGACCTCCTAACGATCATATACTGTGTTCGTAAACAAAGTTCATCAGATGTTCAGCATCCAGCTTACATGAAACTCTGCCAAGTCTGTGAGCACTAAATGTTGAACTAATAGTGAACTTTCATAAAGCAGGTCATACAATAAACTTCCATGAATTACTGTCATAAGCTGCTATAAATTGCTCTGCGGCAGGTTCCAAGCAATGTTTTTACTGTCCTTTCAATAAAACTGCAGTAAATCCTTAGAAAGAAGAACCAAATAAGACATGGTCTACCTCCAAACCTTGCAGCCTTGCAAGTTTCTAGCTCACCTTTAGTCACACAATGCAAAAAGTGGAGCCACTGTTTGCAATATTGATCATGGGAGTTTGTGTTAATCCTGTACACAGATAGGAACAAATCTCTGGTTGTTTCACAGAGTCAAGATCTTCCTCTGAAGAAAGTGGAAGAAACAGTCAGGTTTTTTTTAAAATGCAAAGACCTTGACTTCAGACAGCAGCTGTCTAAAGGAGGAGCAAGGACTTCACAGCTTCTCTGAAAAGCAAGTCCAACAGCACAAGGGACTTTTATAGCATCCAACTATATTATAAATTCCGCTCTGTGATGTTCCTTGGCTCTTCGCTCTCCCACCCTTCGATCAACCCCAGACTCAAAGGAAAGAGCGGATTTGAGAATTAAGTGAATACTGATAGAAGACATTTTCTTCTCTTTTCCTTTTCTTTCCTTGCCTTACACCACCTTCCTGTCCCAACTAGTGCTCTCTACCAAAGAGCTTCATGGCTGTGTGCCGCAGCTGGTATGGCATCCTCCATCCACCTTACCAGGATGTCTCCTCCTCCAGAACAGTAAACCAGAAACTTCAGTTTCCAGTTTATTCCAATAATAAAATTATTATTTTACTATTAGCATCTTTCACTGGGAAAGTGTTCCTGTGTTGCTACAGGCTAATAGATGGGGTATCCTGCACTTAAATAGGAGTATTCCTGTTTAAATATGGTCAGGAATGAGATACATAGGCATCAAGAGAAGAACCTGCCAATGAGGCCATGATGCTGTAGTTTGGTAATTCAGCTGCCTGGGAAATGACATGGCTTCTAATTACGCTCCCCAAATTACTTCAGTCTTTTGTCTCAAACTATTCCATGTAAAACCCTCTCAAAGCAAAGCACATGAGTGTGATGTGTAATTTTTGAGACACTGATGTCCTTTTCTGAACCTATCATTTAAGGTCCAGCCCCGCAAGATGGTGAGTTCTCCTGGTTTTCACTAATGTCAGCAGAATTTGAAGTAATTTGGTGCTTTCTTGCAAAGAATAAGCAACCAGAAAGACCAGGCTGTAACATCTGGAAAAGATGTCCCATCCCAACTATGTGTCATATTTACAGCCCCTGATATTAAAAATTTTCCTGGACAAAAAAGAGAAAATCTCAGCACAGCCAAAACTCTGTTTATCGGTTTCCTCTTGCAAATTGCAGCCATACTTTAATTATGTCTATTACAGTGCCCCTACCTTTTTTTTCTGTTTGCTTGGTGACATCCAGTATCATCTGATATAGGGAACGTCACTCTGTTTCTATTCATGAAACATCCTTCTGTCCCAAGTACGAAGTTAAGAAATTTCGCAAAAGCACAATTGTAATCTGTTGAGGAGGAAAGGAGATAGCTAGGAGCCAGGCTGGAGAGAGGACAGAATGTGTTCAGTCAGCAGGTCCCACAGCAGCTGAGAGGAGAGTCCCTTTGAGGAACTCCATCCTGTTTCATATCTTTTCCAGGCAATTAATTTTTTAGGATTTGAAGGCAGCTGCCAGGTAAAAGGTCATGAACACCAAAGTCCTTTTCTTATCCTCTGCAACAGAGCAAGATTTCCCCCTAACACTGTGTCCATGGACTTCAAACTTCTCCCAGAGGAATCATCTCACCAGGAGAAGAGTTGCGTGAGTCACTCCCTGCAGCCTTGGGGCATGCTGCCAGCTCTTCCTTGTGTGGAAGGCACCCACGAGGGACCGGACAAGCATTAGCAAACTGCTTCCATGCTGACCACTCAACAGAAATCACAAGCAAGAACTAACTCTTGATTTATCTTCATTACACACTGGACAACTGGCATTTTTCAGGCTGTCAGACAAATGAATTCTTAGAATGAGTTTCCTACACAAGGTATTTAGACAGTTGAGTATGTATGGACATATAAATCTTTTCTTATGCATTTCTGGGATGGTTGGCAGCAAAACTGTGGTGTTCTTCAGTTGATCTGGAGAAATGTAAGTTTTGCTCATGCAGTCATTACAGATGAATCTGCAAGTGTTAAATTACTAGTTAGGAAAGTGATGTAGAAAAATACTATGAAAGAGGTAAGTTTCTTATTTCAGTATCTCTGCAGTAAAGGAATGGGCATGGGCAATGGGTAGGAACATGGCCTCTCCATGAGGACTGGATCCAGCTCAGGTGTTGGAAAGCAGCAAACACAGGTGTAGGAATGCACTGGACAAAGACTGCAGCACTGAGCACCAGCCAGGCCAGCTGGCTACACTTTGCTTAGGAGATCTCACCACCACAACAGGACTCATAGGTGGGGAGGAACAAAGAGCTGGGTTGTAAGTGTGGTGAGGAATGAAATCTTTGCTAACAGGGTCAAAGATAACGTATCACATATGTCTTTTTCTAGGTCTTACTCATGTACACAGGCCTATTCCAAAACTCACTGAAATCACTGGAACTTTCTCCACTGACACCAACAAGCTCCAGATCTGGCCCATAAAGAGCTGTAGCAAGACTGCAACCATATGGAATTATTTCTGAGTCGCAGTAGTAAGAGATATAATGAAAATATGTTGGCTTGTTTTAGTTGGTAAACATACAGTCTTGGCAGGCTCAGCAAGAGACCAGATGCTAAGTGGCCTGGAAACTATCCTCTCAACCTCAGAGGTGGCTACAGGGTGAAGACCATGAAGAGGGCAGTGTGGGCATGTCAGCATTGCTACTGGCTCTTTTCTACCTGTCCCGTGGACCTACAGAGCTTTCCAAGTCTGGAAGTCTGAAAGCTAAAAATTCCCTGTATCCAAACAAACCCATGAGAATGGGACATACTGAGCTAGATAAATTACAGTTATGAAATACAACTATTTCATTAAATCTTGTCTGGCTGTATTTTGTACCCTCCCCAAAAAAAGTCCAACTTCAAAACTAATCTGGAACTGACTGCCTATGTTATAATTTACTAGAAACTCTGTTGTCATCACTTCAGTTCATAGAAAGGAAAAATAAGAACAGCAACAGCTTTCATCAGTTCCTATTTAAAAACAAACTGCTGCATTTTAAAGGAAAAAAAAAAAAAATACAGAGATGGAGCCAAGTCCAAGTTTGCGGTAACTGCAGGGAGGTTAGCCAGGCCAGCCAGTGCGGAGAAAGGTGGGTCAGGTTAGCAGAGGTCAGACAGGTTTCCCGGTGTCCTCCTGGCATGGCCTCGCAGCCCTGGGGATACCCCTCCTGGGCCCGCCTTGGCTGTATTAACTCCTCTGGCTCCAGCTGAGACAGGACATCTCCTGACCCCCTGCCAGCAGCGGCACGTCTGCGTGATGGTGCGTAAAACAGAGACTGCGGACACGGAAAAGGTTTGGGCAAATGGAGGATCGCACCACGGCAAAGGCTCTACTAGATGTGATTTGGCTGGGGGGAGGACTGCCGCCCCTGCCTTTGCTGCAAATGCCCTTTGGGGATCCTGACTGCTCCACGTCCAGGCTCCTGACTGAGAGGTGAATAACTCCTCTATTCTCCATCCGCTCTGTCTGGGAAGTTTATTTGCTTTTCAGATCTCCCTCTTAACTGCCGTTTGTTCAGGACCTACCAGAACAGCATCCAAGACTTGTGAGTGGAAATATAATATAAATAAGAAGAGAAATGTCAAGGACAAAACAGCATTACAGCTGTTTTACAAAGTAGTTTATAAAATCTGTAGTGCCTAGTGGCTTTTCCTAAGCATCGGACTGGCAGCCCAGGTGAAATAGAGTCGGGGCAGCAGGGCTGTAATTGTGAGAAGGCAGCTCCATCCCAGCTAACCTGCACAGACCAGTTCTCTGGAGGTTCATGTTTTCTGTGTCTGGTTTCAGCCAACTGGTGAACTGTTGAAGGAAAATGTCAGCACGCACCATTCCCCCACCAACGCTCCGCTCAGCTCGGGGTGTGGCAGAAAACCCTGCTCACGTCCTCGTGTTGAAATGTCGCTTCTTTTTGAGTCATTTAGGGATGGACTGAGTTTATTTAGACTTTGCTTGCTTTCATAAACAATGTTACGCAAAAATGCATAGTCCCTGTTTCATGTGTGTGTGGTCAATAGATTGGTCAATAGACTGTTTATTCAAAGCAAATGGTTCATGTGCAATAGGATTTTCTTAGGTCTTTGTTTGTCCCTTGCATGCAAAAATAACCAGTACGTCATGTTGGTTTTGTTGTTTCTTTTTTTCCTCTGTAAATAGCAATGACATCAAGAAGAGCAAACACAAAGGTCGTTTTTACAGATTTCATCTGCATAGGGAGCATGATTCCCTGTGATTAGATACCTAATACTCAATATTTGCACTAACCACCTTTCCAAAAGGCTAGCATATAGCAAGTCACAATTTGTAAAATAGATATAGAACATTATGGCAATCCAGCTCCTTTCCTGTGAAAGACTGCATGTGAGAGGAAATATGAGTTTAGCTAGATCCTGAGACTTCAAGATGCTTTTACAATATGGAAGATATCTCCCAACATTCTGATTTTTTACAAAAAGTGTAATTTTGAGGCCATATGCAAAACTTCTCAGCAAAGATTATTTCTTATTAAAAAACATTTCATCTAACTGAAAACAAAAATTATCTGCTCTACTTGAAAGCTTAAAACAAGATCAAGGCCTCTTCTTTAGGACACCATGCAAACATGATAGCAGAAAGCTCATGGTCCAAGAAGGTGGTAATCTGAGGGAAGTAAACAGATAAGAAAGAAGCACCAGGACCATTCTCTGATAAAGAACGAAGATACAACAGGATTAACTGACTTACATAGGGTCACTCTGGAGAGAGAAGTGCTAAACCTCGGCCTCCTGACTCAAAAGCCAATGCCTTAACCACAAGACAGTCCTTCCACACTAAGAGAAGGATTTTTATGCTACTGTTGGAAGCTGTTCTTTTTACCCTATTGGTGTTTAAGAACTGAATGTTTTGTTAACCATTAATTTTGAATGAGTTTGCCATCTGAAATCTTATAGCACTTACAGTAGTTCTTGGAGATTTCCCTTGTTGGACCATTCACACAAGTAGATACATCTTATTTTTTCCTTGGCTTCTTTCTGTGTTTATTTTGGCTACCAACACTTTTTACTTACAAGAAGAATAAGGGAAACCTTTCCAAAACATTAGCACACTTACTGATGAGAGAGCCGAAAACATATCATGCCCTTGCAAACAGTGAGTGACAGAGAGAATTCCTCTTTTTAATTATTTTTCCTAAGATCAGAGGAAGCAAAATATTTGAGAGAAAGAAAAAAACCTGTTTACTATACCCAAAATTTGGCAAATTTGAAACAGGAGAGGGCTGCACACACTTGTCTAAAGTGCCAGCCTCATGGACAGTACCAAAACTCATTCAACATTTGGAAAAAAAAAAATCTTTAGTTGGAGGCCAAGCACAACAGTAATGAATTTCTCCACACACACACTCCCTTCTTTTCATCTGACAAACACAAGTCAGTGAATTTGCATTCTAACTATTTTTTTAGGAGGGTCAGTATTTCGTTTTACTTTGCTTATGGCAAAACACATGAAAATATCCAATGAAGGAAGGTCTACACAACTCCAAAGGGCTACTTAAAGCAAAATTGATTTGTAACCTGTATAGACTTCATGCTGGATATTTGGTTGATTTATTTTCTTCCATGTAGAACACTGTGATGTGTTGGAAGCTGGAAGATCTATGTCATCTATTTTCCATCAGATATATATTTTGTCAACCCAGATGTCCCACCAGAGATCCTGGGGTGCCTGACACCACCACTTCTCTCCAAGTCACCAGTCAGTGCTGGCTGCAGCAGCTGGCTCATGAGCACCTTGCCTTTGTAACACAGAAGTCTGAAGGCAAGGTTGAATGGACTCTGCCCCACAAAATTGCCAGCTGCTTTTTCAAATGTTTTATTAAATACACTGCTGCATTTTGTTGGGAACAGTCTGGATCACTTCTGACAACTTTGGTATGACTCAACCCCTTGTGATGAGGTTGCAACGAAAGAGTATCAGAGACCTGAATACAAGCAGAGTGATTCCCACCATGAGATGTCACCTCACCCTCAGAGCTACCGATGTGCCAGTGTCTTCTACCTGCCTGCAAGAGCTGGGCTGTAGAAAACCTTCTTCCTTTCTTCATCCCGACAGTTTAGCTCTTATAGCAGAACAAACCAGTCATCGACAAGTTCTACACAGCCTGTGAGGCCTGAGTGCAAGTAGGCAATGCTCTTGGTTCATCTCCCTTCTGTATTCAAATGGTTTCAGAGGCATCAAAGCTGGATAACAGCAGGCAAAGGCTTAAGCTTCTTCAGGCATCTCCTCTGAAAGGCCTTAACAAACCTCCATTTCCCCACATAGCCTGTGGCCTCGAGGTGCATGGTCTCTAAGGACAGCAAATCTGGCCTTGAAGTGAACTTCCAGGCAGCCCTCAAATGACACTGAAGACAAAAACATCCAGTGCTTGTGGTCAAGTGTTTACCAAGGGTTTGCCCTTGAGTCCTTGACTTATTCCCACAGTAGCTCAGTTTTCCATGCGGTCACCTATCCAAGTATTATACGGCTCCAACGTTACTTTGCTCCTTGGGACAAACGAGATGAGATGGGTTCACCCTAGGATGGAAAAGGGACAAAACAGAGCTGTTTTCAGCTAGTGGAAGTCTTGCCACCGTCCTTACAGGCAAAATGGACCTAGAGTCCCCCTTTCTTTTCTCAGGGTTGGGTATAGCACTGCAATGGACTGACAAGCCCAACACCAGGGGGGCAGGTTAGATGGGATCAAACTCTCCACAAGGAGAGTCATTAGTCATTCCTTCTTATTTTTATTTTTGATCTACGAGAGGCCAGTCATAACTTTTTGCATACCCTAACTATGAAAGTTCTCAGTGTATTATTCCCACCAGAAACAGCCTCCTTTACCAGTACTTTTAATTAATTTCAGGATCTTTAAATCAAGTCCATATGAATGGTATGTAGAGTCTGATCCTCAAATGCCCATGTGTATTAATTAAGTTCCTATTTTAATAAAAAGAATCCTCATTTAAGCTATGGGAAATTGCAGTGTGTGCATGAACGTGATCCTTGTATCCATGCTGCTTTTTCAAGTACGTTTACCTTGCACACACACTCATCCAAAATTAAGTTAATGGCCCCAGTTGGCCCCTCAGGACTCTGCAGATGGCAGAGACTAGTCATAAACAATTTCTTTGAGAAAGTACTAGGGGAGCATGAAGAACAGATCTCTTGAAAACAAGGAAGGATAAAAATATAATTAGGGTAAATTGTGTTATTCTGTGATGCAGAGGGAGAGTAAGAGAACAAAAGTGCAAATAGCTCTGGTATAGGTTCTTTGCAGGTTACTTTCTGCAGCCAGTGGATCTTCTGTCATTTGCTTCCAGGGTACCTTGGTCCCACACTGGATTATTCCACAGAAAGAGAGGTGCAAAAAAGAAAAATAAATATTGCAATCCAGAGGAAATTCCTACAGCAGAGAGCATGGATCCTGAAATACTAGTGGGATGAGAACTGCACTTATCAGCACATCATTTGGCTTTAGATTCCCCCAGTTTTTCAAAAAGTAGAGGGGGGATTTTCCACTTCATCATGACAAGTATCAAGTTAAAATAAATAGTTTTATAAAAAATGAACACACAGATAACATTTCTTTTACATTCCTGAGTGTCTTTTTTTTTTTTTTTGGCCACAATTGTGAGTCTTCCAGATCCCTGAAGCACTATGTAAATCTGTTGCTAAATAGATCAAGAGAACTGTCTGCTTTGATGTAGGCAGCAATGTCTAGAGAAACAAATAGAAGGGAACTGGGTTTGACTTCTTGAGTATAGCACTCATACAGTCCAGTTTGTTTAGTCTTTGTTTCATTTTGGAAACAGGTACTTCACAAGCGGCAAAAAGGCAGTCCAGCTTTGAGGGAGGTCAATAGTTTGCAAAATTGCAAACTCCAGTTTCTCTTTAAGTATATTTTATTCTTTAATTTATGAATTAAAGTCCTGGTATTTGCAATGTGGTGGTTAACCTCTATCACCCAGCTTTATGATTCTGAATTCTGTGCTGGACCATGAATCCATCATGTTTTATTGAGAAGGAGACAGTCCTGCATTTTAAAATGTGCAACAACGATCTTTGACTTTGTCCTTTTGATTTGGGTCAGCAAACAAAACTGGAGGAATGTTTATGATTAAGGGAACATAAATCAGCGAGAAAGTAGACAAATTCATTAGTTATTGGTTATGGCAACTCTGAAGTTTGGAAGTTCCTTCTTTTTTTTTTTTT
>VXBL01006360.1:161567-214513 GCA_013400195.1 Aramus guarauna
TTTTTTTTTTTTTTTTTAAGTATTCAAATAAAACCTGTAGGGTGTCTAAATAAAAAATTCTCCAGAACAAATTCACTTTATAGGTTCTTTGAGATAAGCTCCATATCTGATTTAGTCACATTAACTTCGGCTGACATTTATCTTTAGGAGGTAGCCAAGGCTTGGCTTGTTTGTTGTTGCACTTATCTCAAGCATCTCTTGTATTTGAGCTCTTCAACAGAAATTAAACAGAAATAATAAACTACACAGTGATCATATAAATCCTCCCTCCCTGTGGAAAAGTCCTCAGCAACTCCTGTACTACGCAGCCCCTAAATTTTCCAATAATTTTGTTTGGCTAAAACAACTCTTTCACAAAGTCTTCTAGTTTTAATTGAAGACATTGGGAAATGAAGAAATCTATCACTCTTTCCATGGTTCATTGCAACAGTTAATCAACGTCACAGTTAAAATGTGCCTTATTTCCAGTTTGGAATTGCCTTGGTTTAGCTTCCTGCCCTGGATAAGCAGCACATTCTTCCTGAAGAAAAACAATGAATTACACACTACAGTGAAGTCCTCTTTCAACTTTTTTAATGAACCGAAATACGGAATCGGAGTTCGCTGAGGGGCCCACTGCACAGCATTTCCAGCAATCATCAAATCATTTGGGTGTGGTTCTTCTTTTTTTCTCCCTGCACCTGCTCCAATGTTTCAGGAAGGTTTTGAGAGGGCAAACACCAGAGCTGGATGAGTTTCTCTCCCAGGCTGGGATGGAAACATAGCACTCCCCGGTGCCATGTGGAGGTTCAGTTATTTTCCAGCGTCACTGTCTCCTTCCCCTTCACATGCCATGTCTGAAGGTGGGGCCCATCCTCTGCAAATATTGATATTGGGTTTCTGCTCTCCGTGGAATGGATTTTCCTTAATCTGTGTTGTGAAGGATCCCAACTCTCCTCCTTTCCTTGGCATTTGAGAGAAGTAGTCTGAACAAATGGCAGATAAATGACCTTATGATAACCTGTTTCCCTCTTTTTTTAGGACCGTAATAGCTGTTTCTCCAGCATACCGCTTTGAAAACCTTAGACATGGGGACAATCTCTTCTATTGTGCTGTGGTCTTTTCTGCAAACAGCATTTGCTGTTTCTGCAGCACTAAGGAGCCTCAGCCAAGTACAAGACCTCCATCTTCTCTCTTTAGCTTGGTGCAGTTTTTTGAGATGGAAATGAGGGCTGAGGAGATTGAGCCTGTAAACTCTTCCCTGACTCAACAGTACTCCACATCTGGAAAAAGAAAACCATAACTTGGTTGTTTTTTTCCAAAGATGTTTCTTAGCAGCAGATACTTCATACACAGACACTGCCACAGTGGGATGAATCCCTCATCTCACCAAATTTAGGTGGCTTTGTGGTAGATGTCAACATCTGAGTTAGCCTCTTTACAAGTTGTCTGTATAGTCAGTGGACAGAGAGGCATTTTTAAGGTGTACATCATCCAGTCTCTACTGAGCATTTCTTTCAGGATAATATGAATTACACCTTGTAAGTGATTATTTATCTTCATTGACTGTGAAGAATATTTCTGGACATTAACTCAGACATAAACCCCTTTACAGTCAGGCAAGATTAATGCCATGAACTTCAATGGCTCCAGATGAGCAAATAATTTGGAATAATTTTCTATATTTGCACTCAGAAATAAATTATTTATTAAGCAAATTAATTTGTTTAAACACATTAGTAGGCATAGGTGTCACTCTGATTTCTTTGTCAGTGGTAGCAGTGGTGGGAGAAAAGGGAAGGAAACCTTCAACCTTGTGCTGTATCCAAACACAGGAGGTCCCCTTCATATCTCGGGCATGTCTTAGCAGAGTATCATGTTTTAGGACTTACATGGACTGGGGTATTGGAACATATGTTACAGCTTTGTAAAGGGTAATTTGATACGGTGTCAGCCCTGTGTTATCATTCGCCTCACTGGCATGTTAAGCCTCATTCGTGTAGAGATATTGAGGAGAGAGGCAAAATCGATATATCTGTACAGTGATGAAGATACCAAGCCAGAAACTGTGAGCCATCAACATCTGCTTGACAGGGAACTAATACAGCAAAATGTGTGTGTGGGTGCCTGGACACTTGAAATACTCAAAGAAAACCAGCTATTATGCCTAATAAAACCACAATCAGGAGGAGGGGAAAAAAAAAAAAAAAGATTGTAATGGCTTTTGTGTTACTCAGTTGAGCACAGAAACCAAGAGAACTGCATCCAGCCTTTGCTGTCTGGAGTGAAAGCTGCTGGCTCTGGGTTCGCTATACAGTCACTGCTGCTGCCTGAGTACAGCAAGGCTGAGAGCATGGGGGGGGCAATGGCCCAGGGGAGACAGAGATGGGGTTTCCATCCAACTGCTCCCAGGCAAGGGCATTTGACACGGTCTGGGCTGGGAATTATGCTGTACCCACTCCAGGAATGAAAGTTGGGATGGTAAATAACCTGCCTCTGCTGGAGAACCACAGGAAAGGATCCTCTCCCTGGTCAAGAAAGGAAACAGGTAGGATGGGGCAAAACACAGAAAACGGGGAACACTAGATATACCTCAAATGCAGGGTTTGGCACACTCGCTCTAAAAGGCTGCGTCATGAATCGAAGGGGCTGACAGGACAGCAGCCCAGATAGGTAAGTCTTCCTTTGGGAATAATGATACTATAAAGTTATGATATTTTTCTTTTTTTAAATAGACCTTTTCCTGAATAAGCCTGGCATATCTGGCACAGAGGTATGTCCTGCTAAATTTGCCTCTGTTCCATACGTGCAAATATGCATACCGATAAAGTCCCTCACCAAGTACAACTCAGCCTTCCAACACTTGGATGGTGGGAGGTCACTCAGAATGTGGAACCCAAGGTTCAGTTCTTGTCCTTGCCTCAGAGAGATTAAATCCAAATTCCCTCCTGCTCTGAACAGTGCCCTAATTGCTAGCTACAGGCCAACTCGAATGGGAAGCAGCGTCCTTTTATCCAGGAAGAGTTCTGCCATTATGTACAAAAATGAAAGATTTCTCTGAACATGTGGGAATGAGTAAACATGACATTATAACCTAAGGGCTTTATGTGGGAGAGTAAGATCGTGGTGCTGACCTTGCTCAAAAGACTGTTTCTGTGTTTTGCCGAATGTAAACACAGTATCAAGAAAGTCTTGGAGCACTTACTCCACTGGTCACAGTTGGGCTCATCCATGTTCTCTCTGGTCTCATAAATCTTTTTCTTCTTCCAATAATTCACCAAGCGAGAAACCTTCAGCTCTTTTCTCTCCAGAAAAAGTTAGAGTCTTGTGGCTATGGAGTTGCCTTGAACACCACGAGGAGGACTCTTAAGGCTTGGACACTGACAAAATGCAGGTCATCCTGATGCACTGATATTCTGAAAGAAAAGAAATGTCCCTCCTTAGTTCTTGAAAGAAAGGACATAGGAGTCCCTTTGGGGGAGGATTCAAGGCTATGAGTCCAGGAGGACAGATAGAAACTTCCTGAGATCCTGGACTCAGGTGCATAAACCCTATAAAAGAGTGATGTTTAAGGTACATTCCTGCCAGTATTATTTCCAGTAGGTAACTCAGGATCTCTGTCTGGGGAGCATGGGTTATAGACAAGGGCTGTGATTCCTTCCTTCTTGATCCAGAGGCAGAGCATATGCAAGTTTAAGTATATCCAAAACCCCTGGAAAATCAAGACTGCCCTTAAGACAGGATGAAGTAATGCCTAAATCTTCTTTTCTCATCCTCTGTGGTGATCACAGTGTGTTCTGAAATGTCATATAAAGCCACAGTAAGGAAAACAGACATTTTGATAAGTAAAACCTTTGCATGCTGCTTGTTGCAAGGATGCCTTGTGAGGTCTTTCCACCCCCTAATGATGGAACAAACCTGCGGTGGCTCACTACAGCAAACTTGGTAATAGAGTCCATCTTCCCCACCTCCTCATCTGCTGTGCATTAGCTCGTGTGGGCTATATACCTATACAAATAAATCCTTGCAGCAGCAGTAGCACAAGTTTGATAGACAGCAAACACAGTAGGAAAAATGGCAATTATTTCATATTTTCTGAACGAAATGTAGTAAGAATACTAACCTCCATGATAACATTTCCTTTAAGGCTAAATACCAGCTAGGTCTTGGCTCTTAGTTTCTTTGTTCTTCCACCTAGGCCATACCACCAAGAAACACTGTCTTCATCAGTCACTAATCCACAGGCCTATCACTCATTGCTCATCTTTTTTTTAAAAAACAGGCAACTTCTCCACAGTGGAAAACTAAAAATACTAGTTATGAAATGGTTTTGGCACCTTTAAATTCAATTTGTTTGGAACAAGGTTGTCATTTCACTCTTCTGGACAAAAGGACAAGTTCACTTCCGCAGAAAAAGACGCTGGGACAGCTTTCAGCATGAGGGTGGTTTTCCAGTACACACACAAAAAACAATAGCATTTTGCATGTATATAATGAGTAGAATAGTCAAATAAGTACCCACAAAAACAGTCAACTCTTCAACATTCTTTAGATTTGAAACAAATGTATAAATTATTTGGGAGGAATCGAAAGAAAAGAAATGGACTTAAAAATTTCTTCCGTGCACTTGAAATAATGAATAACAAATAGTGATGTATCACCCAAGCAAGTTTCTTTTTCAGTGAGAAGAAAAGCCAGGAGAAAACATTTTAGCCTGTTTTCTCTCATACACCTTCAAAGTCTGCAGGGTGTAATCCTGAAAACCAGTGAGTAGATCAGGGTGAAATGACAGCCTTTGGGGAACCAACAACACCCACATCCAGTTAATGTTAGTGTATGATCTTTTTCATGGTGTGGAATTAATTGCAATTGGGGCATGGAAATAAAAAAAAAACAACCAACTGAAGCCTAAAGTGGTTTTTCAAATTCATAAGGAAGTATTTTTCCTTGAATAATAATGTTATTATAAAGTTATGATCTTTTTCTTTTTTAAATAAACCCTTTATTTTCTTTCAAATTTCTGTTACTTGTGGCCAGGGGCTGTCTGGTGCTCTCATCTTGTGGGAAATTGCTGGCTGGAAGCAGTATCGTTTCTGTAATTACCACTTTCACTGAAATAGTTCTGGGCACTCCAGAAATACCTTCAAGTATTTGGTCATAGGCATTAAAAGTTGGAGGGACAGCTAATAGCTGATGGTTGTTCCTAACTGCTAGAAAAGGGTAAGCTCATTTGAAAACTTCTTTTTAAACATCTCAGTATGTTTCACATTTCCAAAGCCAAGTGAGTTTGCTCTCTTGCCTGTGCATAACACAGAATGGTACTAACCTTTACTGCTTTGTAAATACTGATGGTGAACCTCAAAAGTAGTCAGGTGAAGATTGTTACTCTCTACTTCCCACCATAAAACCCTGCCAGTGGAGATTCCTCAAGCATTTTATACATGAAGGAAGCTTTCCAGCATGCCCCTGGGTCAACATGCCACCCCTCCTCGCAGCTGTCTAAAAGTGAGGAATCCAGTCCAACATTAAGGTTTCCCTCATAGTCCCAGGGAGAGATGGGTACTTCCAGAGAGAGATTCAAGAACCCTGAGACAGGCAGATGGGTGCTTCTTCTATCGAGGTCTTTTGGTGGCACAAGGACCCCACCTCCTGTGTCCCACCCAACACCTAGCAGCAAGTGCTGGGTGAACCCATCCCACCTTCAGGTCCAAACTGAGAATTGGCTTCTTCACTCATCTGGGGCAAAACAAGGAGATTATGATGACAAATGCTCAGTTCTGTGCTGTCAATGGAGTCTCAGGAACACAAACAAAAGTCCAAACTGTGTGCGCACACAGCAGATCCCAAAGAGAGACCACTTTGAATCGCCCACTGTCATTGGGGTGTTATCTATGGCAAGGGTTGCAACGACAAATTTGCACTCTTAGAAACTCCTTCTTTTGCCACATTACTACAAAAAGTGGCCAAAATTCAAGATTAGGAATCTTGCTGTTGGCTTCAATAGAACCAACATTTAATTTCACTTTTCTTTTTGCACTAAGCTGTATCCCAATCTGATTTCTGGCAAAAATATATTTTTAAAAAAATTCTTCTATGTCCTCCTGCATCGCATTCACTCACCCCAACTCTGTCCCATATCCCCAGGGAAGATGGACTCTATTACCAAGTTTGCTGTAGTGAGCCGTCACGGATTTGTTCCATCACTAGGAGTTTCTCCTTCCTTCCCACGTGCTGATTTTCATGAAGTCTGTGGAAACATAATTATCTTCAAGACTCTCATCCCTCCATCAGATTTGGTGGAAACAAGCTTAATAGTTACTGGAAAGGCTAAACCGACAAGCAGGTATCAGGAGACACAATTCACACTTCCTCACAAACCCACACTAAAAGGACGTATTTGTCATTTACTGAACGCAAGAAAGAGCTGAGCCCTGCAAAACAGAGAGAATAAACCACAGCAACCACCGAAGACTTCACACTTTTTGCTGGATCGCTCAAAGCAGCCACTTCCCAGTGATGATTCAGGGGTTAGGGTCCTGACCAGCACAGAGCACAGTGTCAGAGACAGGAGGATCATGTGGTAACAAAGAAAAAATTAAAGATTCAAAGTCCTTCAGCTCAGTCCTTAAGCTAATAGGAAATTTTCCAATAGGAAAACTTGACTTTTTTTCTTATGAATAGAAGCAAATGGGAGAAGTTTTGTGCTTCATATTAGGAAAAACATTAATTCTTTGCTGAAGTGGTGTCCCTGTAACCTCACATTGTTGGGATTGTGGACACTGATGGGACGAGCAGAGGGACACTTCTGTTTTCTGCTAAGCAAATTTGCCCACAATTAGCAATGGGTGCCAAGGAGCTGACAGGTATCATGGACATTTGGTCCTATTTTCTCAAGCATAATGCTTGAGATTAATCCTGGTTTAAACAGGAGATTTTTCTTAAGTAAAGCAAATTGCTGTTTTTCTGGATATTCCCTTAAGTAGTAGTCAGTGTAGGGCTATTTTCCACCTCTGGTTATTAGGGTTAGTCAGGAATAGGCAGGAATAAGAGTCCTCTTCCAGCCATCTACTATCTGTACACAATACATAAAATATGTGGTTACAGGCAAAAATATATTTCCTAATTCCAGGCTTACTGGCCTTGAAAAGAAGACATAAATATTTTGACAGTTTTAACCTGTAATCGTGCATCATTTTTGTCCTTGTCTCAAGCCAAGGCCACCCTCTCATGAAGTTTGCAAACTCTTGTTTTCCCTGGTGTTAGGAAACACTGGGACATTCCCATACATGGCATTTTGGGTGTTCCCACTGTTCAAGCTGTTGATCAGTGCTGTTCCTCTGCTGCTGTAGCTCCTTTAAGAGCCCTTGTCCTTGGAAGTCAAGTTCATGAAGCTTAATTCAAGTTCTTCAGAGTCTAAAGTGGTGATACACCAATTAACCAAGCAGCACTAATTGCGAGATGGTGCCAAGGCACTCAAGGGAAAACTGGGGAAGTACATGCCGTGAATCAAGACTGTGCTTTCATTCTTTGAGTTACTGTTAGCTAGAAAAGGGAAAAAAAAATCAGTGAAGGGCATCCCAGAGGTTAATGAAAAAGGCTAATAGCACATTTCTCCTCGTACTTGGAAGGCTTAATTGCTATTTAAAGAATAATAACAATAATAATAATACATGTTTAACATGTTGCATGAAATTGCACAGGTTCCATAGGGGCCTAGTTTTCTCCTGCTATAACCTGCTTATCATTACAGCCTTAAACAAGATGCAGTTAGGACTAGATCTCACTGGGACTGGATCACAAATTATTTTGTAACAGGAATATCCTTTACAGAAAAAAAACCTCAACATTTTTCAAGGAAAGACATCTATAAATACCATTTGAATTTCCATTGTCCATCAGTGAAATTGAGGCAAGAACTTTTAATCCATCTACTTAAAAAACTGAGTCTTGTCTATGAAGAAAAAGTAAAAATGTAACTCAAGATCCTGACCTTCCAGAGAAGAATCTACTTTAATTCTCCCCAAATAAACTTTTTCAGAGATTTTGCTGTATATATATATTAAAAAATCTTCCCTTCTCTGCCTTGCCTTTCCTTGTTTTGCCTTGCTTTATCTTGCTTTGCTTTGCCTTGCCTTGCCTTGCCTTGCCAGTTGAATCAGGACATTTTCCTCCTGCGATAGCGAACTTTGCCTTTGGAGTCTGGATTTCTGTTTCCAAGCAAACTGGCCTTTCTAACGCCAGTGAATCTGAAAGCTCCTCAGCTTGACTTCTGAAGGTCCAACACTGTGTCTCAGCTGGACTGGAAGACCTGAGCATATGGTTTCGTTGTAGAAGAATTAAACCAGGGTGAATCCCTGCTTAGATTTCAGAGCAAGGTCCAGCTTAAAATGCCTTGATGAAAGGTTTGTGCAAACTAGTCAGACACTTGCCTTCTGGTTCTGTGCCTTCTGGTTCTGACCTGAAGGCAGAAGAAATAGCACCAAAATCACTTGACTCTTGATATGCTCAGAATGATGGGAATGTTGTAAAATCAGCTTATGTCATTAATGTCTTGACCGCTTCATCCCACACATGTGAGGTTTTCACTATATTAATCCCAACTTCTGCAATCTTGATGGTAATTCATAAAGTCTACTTTGGAAACAGATGTAAATGCCTGAAAATCTCACATGACTTTGAGCACTTACATTCTCTCAGAAGGGCAGTTTGCATGAAAGTGAGACCCGCATCCAGATCCTCCCTCACATATGGGCAGGTGTCTGAAGAAATATAAGTCTGTGGTGACACGGGGTACTCTGGTTTAGGCATCAGTTTTGTCTTCATTGAGAGGGATCTCTCCCATTAAAAAGGGATGCACCGCTCAAGTAACATTTGTAAAACTGGTCCCTTGTGCACTGGTGGTTGGAAACCGCAGCTGTGTGTCATGAGCAGCAACATGAAGGGCATGAACCCACTTCGAAGCAACCCACTGACATCCCCAGATGATAGGCGATGGTGAGGAAATAGCGAATTGCTAATTGTGAGATGGCTTTGTTTAAACGTGCTGATAGCTGAAAGGGCTAATGCACTGGCTGCCTCTGGCACTGCAGAGATAGCTGTCTCCCTGGCTGGGAGATCACAGTGCTCTGAAATGCCCTTCCTTCCTATGGAGATGAAAGGCAGTCTGGATGCACATCTAATTTATCAAGCACACAGTGCTCAAATATAGCCCATTTATCTCCTTCTAAGTGTTACACTTCTCCCACCACTCAGCTTAGCAAGATAACGTCAGTGGTCAGGGGGATGCTGTGGTAGGTGCAAGAAAGCATTCAATTATCCATTGTGAATAATTTCTAGGCGCACCCTATTTCTGTCCACAGACCCAAAGTTGCATTGTTCTTAAATATCTTGGAAATCAATAGGATTTGCACACTTAAAACATTTCAGTGTTTAGGAAAGCCCCACAGGATATGTCTGATTTTCTGTTCCTGCCGTATACCTTCACCTCCCATCTTGGTGCCAGTGGGTGTCCTGCTGGTGCACACAGAGGCAAGAGGAGGATGCAGGGCTATGCTCTCTGTGTGTGCATAAAAGGGGAGGTGGATCAACACATCAGGCTACAGCACATGGGTACCAATCTTGTTTGGCCTCCTGGGTGGTGTGCGTCACAGAGCTGAAAATCTGTACTTTCAGCCCATTTCTCAAGTTGCATCACATCCATCAACCAAAGTGGCTTTTATTTCATATTTGCTGCTAGCAATGTGCAACTGGCTAATCTGCATCCTGATGATGTGTGCTTGGTTATTCACACATCCAAACTCTTACAGCGCTGCTTTCACAGTCTCACACAGCTGCTCTTGCACATCATTTTATATAAAGTCTACGCACATCTGTAACCACATCTATCCAAATAAGTTCATGTTCCTAACAAAATGTGTGCGAGAATAAAAAACCAAACGCACTGCTCACACAGAGCACAGAGAAGCAAAGAAAGATGGTCATGAATGAGATAACATCCTTTACACATGATGGACATCAGGAATAAAAAGCAGTTTACAACTTTTCCTTTTCTAGCAATCTTTTACGTGTTGAAGACGGCCCAGGACTGGACACAGTACCCTAAGAGAGATTTTGCCAATGTTAAGCTGAGCAGAAGAATTCCTTCATGGATGTTTCATGCTTATATGCACCCCCAGCCCTTTTTGGGTCACCCTGATGTTGCAGACTCTGATCAGCTTGTGTCTCACTACAGCCCCTAGATCATTTGCTGTCTAAGTAGTTGCTCTTAGTATTTGTTTGAACAATTACCTATGCCCAAGTGGGGTGTCTTGTCCTTCTTGAGTTGTTCCCTTTCTTTTTCAGTCTTTGTCTCTAATTTGTAAAGATAATTTTAAATTCTAGCACTGCCCTCCAAAGAAAATTTTAATTCTTTCTTCCCAGCCCATCTAAGTGTGGTGTCCTCTCAGCATTTAAAATGTCTGTCTGTATTCTGTTGCCTCAGGAAGCCACTTAGTACATCCTCCAATTTGAGTGCAAGTAATTTTTATTACTTTGTTTTCCAAGTAAATATTTCCAATGCATTTTTGCCTAGTGTCAAGCATTTTCAGCTAGATTATGCTCTTTTGGTTTCCCAATGAGAATGGCATATTCTGGCATATGCCAGACAGACTACTTCTCCTCCACCCAGAAATGCTGTTGCCCTCTTATCAAGGGGAATAACCTCTGGAACCTGAATGGTAATTGAACATGATCAGCTGCTGTTGTTCATTTTCAATATAAAGTCTATACCTGAGCATGAACACTGAAGTCATCATGAAGTATAACCTGAAAATTACTGGAGAACTTCCACTCCAAGAGATTTTGACAGAAATAAAAAAATGCTTCAACACCCCAAACCAAAACATATCCCATTATAGACTTCTGTGGATTTTAAACAATGCACTGAGAGAGCTTTTGTCTCATCCCATTCCCACGCAAGTCAGAGAAGACAGCCGATTAAATTAAGCAGGACAAAAGAGGTGACTGTGGTGCCTTGAATTACCAGGTCCTGTACCATCGTGTTGTCCCCTTTTTGACGCATACCACCTTTTTGACTCACTGCAGGCAAGATATCCTTTTTGCATCTGGTCTCCATTAGATAGTAGGCGTCAGAAGGAGGTGAGGTCTGCTATGGCTTCTTATTTGGAGCCTTTGTTGCTTGGTAGTACAAACACTGGGCTATTAAAAGAGCCAAATGCTGATATTTCCACAGGGCTTGTAACACAAGCTCCAGTTTGCTTCAGTTTGGTTACAGTGGTTTACACACAGAGCCGCATACGTTTAAGTATAATATTTATTAAGCTTACTTAATTTTATTCTGAGGTATGACTGGAACCCAGTTTATTCTGGCTGGGTTGGGGAGCCTGTGTCGGGTTTGGAAGTGTGATGTCCTGCCATGTGCACCAGCACTGCTGCAGAGACGGAGAAATCTGCTTCGAATTAGCAGCCCAGCTTATTTTATTGTGCTTGGCCTGGCCCTGATACCCGGTGACCCTGAGCACAATTGCTCTTAAAGAGATAATATGGTTCGATAAAACATAAGAACCTTCAGAAAAAGGGAAGAAGTATCAATCGTCAGGGCCTAATTACAGCCCACGGTGTATTTCCTTCATTTCTTGGATGTCTGTCATACGTAGGCTGCAAAGCAGCGCGGTGCACCTGTATTTTGGCTGGCAATAACCTCTTCTTCTTCCCACACACCAATAATCTGCTGGCGGTGCATGCACAGCAACCGTTGCCTGATCAAGGTGCACACTGGCAAATTCATGCGAAATGCTTCCCTCGGTCTCTCTGCAGCTCCAAAAGGAAAGCCAGGCTTTCTGAGGGATGTAGACTGAGCCAGAGCTGGAGCCAAGACCTTGCAACCATTTTCCAAAGGGTATCTAGATATCTAGATATAGTGCCCAGCTGGAAAATGGCCCTTTGTGTAGATTTGCTAAGTAAAGAGATTGCCTTGGGAAGTGCTAAGCACATATAATTTTTATTATTGCCTTATGATATGAGACGCTATATATTCCATGGTAGAAATCCACAAACAGTTACTAATTGGTAATGGGATCTATGCAGTGTATAGAGCATTTCTTCCAAACGCGATTCATTGCCCTGGTTTCCAGCAGCTACAGGATCATTCCTCATGATGTTAATTTCCATAGACAAAAACCAGTCTACTGGAAATCTCCTAAAGAGCCACAGCTATAAGCAAGGAAGTCTTTGCAACATTAGTTTTTCTTACACTGCAAGCTCCCAAAACAGTGGTAAGGTAAAGGCTGAGGAAAAAAAAATGGAGAAAACCAATTTCCAAGGCACCTTCCATGCTTAAAGGAAAAGTAGCTTGCCTGCCCTTTCAAATTATCACAAACCTACTTAGAATTTTGTCAGTAAAACTAAATAATTGAGAAGAGCTTTAACTGAGATTTATACACATCCATTTTCTTTTAGTTAGGTTCATTTAACTCCAGATATTTTACTTCTCTGCCTGTGATGATTTGGGGGGGCAGGAGTGCATCGCAAAGAGGTGGGGTGTTTCAAAGCTTCCAAATACTGTTCTTACACAGATCAACTCTTCACATATCAGTACAGGATGCTGAAGATCTCATTTAACAAATTGTCGAAACACTGTTATTTAAGTTTTATTTTAACCTGACCACATTTTGCTCAAATTCTATTTAGCTTGTTTAAAAAAAAATGCAGTTGTGAAACATTCTTTTTTCGGGGAAAAAAAAAAAAAAAAGTTCCTGTTGATACAGGAAGTTTACATTTTGGTTTTGCTTCCTTCCCTATTTCTCTGGCTTTTACCCTCTTCCTCCTCATTCCATAAAAATGAAACATTTTTAATCTAGATCCAGTACAACTCCAAACAAAGCATTTCATATGGTTTTGCCAAACAATCAGAAGGCTCCCAAGGAAATTTCAAATTAATTTAATTCTTTTCTCTGTATGTTTCAGTCACAGTTTGATGAGGGGAATAAAATTGTCTCCCTGATCTTCATTCTATTGGTGGGTAAAATCAAGGACCCAAAAAAAAGTTTGGAAAATATTGTTTGTTTAAAAGACAGTGCCACTTCTGGTTTCAAGTTAAAGAAAAACATTTATTTGGACATTTAAATATACCTAGGTCCACAAAGACTCCTTTTTCTCCCCAGATTAGAAGTGGCATGTGACTGGATGCTTTTTCCCTCCATCCATCTCTTGTCTACCTCCAAACACAGGCCAACAAAGTGGATCCAGACCCATCACCCTCACTGTGCACACAAGAACACACAAATATGAGACAGTCTCTTACGTCACGGGGACTGGAAGGGAGAAAAGCACATGAAGGGTGTAGAAATGCAGAGTTAACGTGAAATTAGTGTGGAAGTTACGTAGTGTAAAAACAAATGTTCATAGCAGAACTCCCCCATAGGGTCACAGAGCTGGTGATCCTCACCAGCTGCATCCCACTGGAGGGTTGCGGATATTCAGCCCTACACTGCAAACCCCCAAGGGACAGCCCAGAGCACAGGGGAGCAGGAGACAGGACCCGGTCTCCAGCTGCCACACCAGGATTCATCTCACCTAATATGAGATCCCTAAAAACTAGTCTCTGGGTGGATGTTTTGTCCTCTGCAGGCACCTGCCCTGCTTTCTCAGTTGACTTTGGAGGGAGATTGTTTGCCAACACACATACCTTTAGGTGTTGGCATATAGACAACTACGTGTAGGCATCTAGAGTGAGTTGAGGGCTCAGATAAGTTCCCCACCCACCCACCTGAGATGCTAAAGAGTATTCTTCCTGGGACAGGAAGCCAGGTCTCATCAGAGGGATCCTGAACAAGTAACTCGGATGATATGCCTAGCAGCTAATACTGAGACAGTCCCATGCTCGTCCTCACTGCAGGATACCTGACAGGTCTGTAGCACTTGCAGCAGCACAGCCAGAGGAGAGCATTTTGCTGCCATAGCAGTGCTGGTCCCTCCAAAAGGTGGGAGGAGCTGTGTGCTCCCAGGGGTCTCTTGGATAATATATCTATTTTCTTCTTGTGCTTCGCTAGCATGATATGCGAGAGGAAGGGCTGGCTCGAACTTGAAAGTGCAATCTTGGCTCTTCGTGCTCCTGCTCCCTGTATAAAGGTTATACAAATAAAGACCTGGGGAATACTGCCCTTCTGCGAACACTGCTAATTGTCAGCATCTATCAGCTAGAGATAGCTGACATGCGCTGCCAGGAGAGATTGCTTCTGCAGCACAAAACAAACCACTCCTGCTCTTGTTAAAGCATGCAATTTTCTTGTCAAGCGTTTTGTCATTGCTGTAGTTTCACAGGCAGGGCTGCCTCTGCCCAGCCTTACTGCCGCCACGTCAAGAACAGTCCCAACAGAGGGATGTGGGGCAGGATGCCTATGGGAGAGCTCTAAATCCAAGGAAAAGCAAGTGACAACCTTTGCTGGACACCTCCTCACACAGTCCTGGGGTGAAGAGAACCCAGTTCTCGCTTAGGTCTGGAGGTCCAAGCCCCGATTTGCCAGCGTGACCTTGTATGCTGTTTTAAGGCCAAATCCACAGAAATGCCCCAGTTCCCATTGCCTTCGGGACCCTTTGTGCATTACGGCCTCATTTCCTCTAGCTCTCTGACGGGGTTTTCCTTCCAGTTTTGCACCAGGAGTGCAGTGTTTCCCTGTTTTCCCCTATTATCATGCTAAGATGCTGGCGGTGAAAGCAGGGGGCTTTGCCAGCGAGGGGAGGACAGCCAGCACTGCCCCTGCACGCCGGCCCCGGGGAGGGCAGAGCAGAGGGGGCTGGTTTCGGTGGGTCAGCACGGCTACGGGGAGAGGACTGATGCTGCTGCCAACAGCAGCACAGGCTGATGCTCAAGGAAAACTGCTCTCCTCCCCAAAACAGGCGATGCAATATCCCAGAGGGTCTGGGGAAGGAAGGGATGAGGGGGCCTCTCTTACCCTGGTGTTCTCTGAGTGCCAGTCTGAGCTCCATTGCATTCACCAGGAAGTGGTGGAAATAATGGGAAATAAAGGGAGTCCCGGAGTGTGGACAAAAAGTCCTTGAAATAATGGGAGCCCCGGAGTGTGGACAGCGGCTGGGGCACCCTGGGATGGGAACGACTCAGTCACAAAGGGCTTTTGATTATGAACAAAGTACCCAGGACCTAGCAGTTCCAGGTCCACTAGGTCCAAAAATCCTCAGAAAAAATCCCAGGTGACAAATCGCCAGGACGCTGCCCTGAGTGGGAAAGCCTCCCAGAGGAGATAACTGTCTCTGGAATTAAGGCTTTTTTCTTTTTTCTTCCTTTTTTTTTTAATCTCATGGAAAATATTCACAGCTCACCACTGCCCCAGAGCTTAGGCGACCTTGCCCGAGGCCGCTTCTCAAGCTGGTGGGGTGGCATGGGCTGCAAGGCTGCGAGGACAGCACTGCCAAACCTCCTTTGGAAGCAGCTCTTGTCGGTTTTTCCCTTTCAAGCTCTTTTGTTGAAAACCCTTAAAGCACCGAGGAAAAGGCCCTTTCTCACGACAGTTTCTCCAGGCAGCCTGGGAGAGCTGGGAGCTCAGCCCATGGGTGCCAGCAGGCTGCTGGACAGGACCACCACTGCTCATGATGGGCTCATGGGCAAGGACCAGCCCTGAGCATGGGGCAAGAATGGGGGGATGTCTCAGCACCTACCCAGAGGATTCAATCTTCCTCTTCTAACACCTCCCACCCCAGGCTGAGAGGATGTGCCCTTATCACCCTTGTACTTAACAGCAGGACCTGTTAGGATAAGACGTACCAAATGTCTCCTTCATTTAACACCTTCCCTGCCTAATTACAATAGGCAGTTTATGGTGGTATCTCTGGAAGCCTAACGCTTGGCAGCCTTGTTACTGGAGCAGCTGAATAAAGAGAAGGGCAACTCACACTACCCTCCTGCGAAATGCTCTGGTGTTCAAGGCTTGTGTGTTCTGCTGCCTTTCTTCTTTCTGCTAATACCTCAGGTTTTCGTTCTCAGGCTCAATCAACATTTAAATGACAATTTTAGTAATGGCAACTGAAACTGCTTCAAGTCCCAGATTGCAATGCCTGCTGGGACCAATCTCTGCCAAAACTGTGCGACCCAGTACAGGACTGCAGGATGTGCAGGTTCAGACTGAGCTCCTTAAACCATCCCAGCTCCGTCTGCAGACATCACACTTGAATTTGAACTATCCACAGCCTTGCAGGTTAGAGGTCAAACAGCCTCCATCTGCCCTACCAGGGTGGCACTTTGAAAGATCCGGGTGGCAAGAAAATGTATTCAGGTGTCTGAGTTGTTTTATGAAGAGCATATGATGATGTCATGCCCCTTTACAAAATCAGCTTCAAATTAATGAAGCTGCTAGTACTTTGGGAAAGTTGCAGGCACCATTCAGACAGAGAAGCAAGCAATACATGGATTGCATTAAGTTCCACATTGATTAGAAATAATATAGATGTATTTGCCTTTACAAGCCGTAAAGGCAATGAGTAAAGCAAAACATGCCTCCGCATGGATAAATGACAGCGCAGCCTAATGCCAGCATGAGAGGCAGTGAACTACATCCCTTTCTGTGTTGCATGGATATGGAGTGTGCTCTCGCCAGCATTTCTTTTGGTTTCAGGGTAGTTAGGAAGGGTAGAGAAAAACCCAACAGTAATAAATGAGTTGTTGAAACCTGCCCTTTCTGCTCCAGCGATTTCCTGTTTTTGTAAACAGGAAACGCTGTGCAGCTTGGCGAGGACTAGATGTGATAATGCTGAAGAGTGATCAGACAGTCAGCTATGAAACCACTATGGTGTCTGCTGAGGAAAACCTACAAGCTGTCAAGAAAGCTGCTGGACGTTTTGCGATAAAATCTATCAATTATCCAAGGTGAATGCCTGTATTTATAAATGGATTTTTTTTCCCCCTCGTTGTAATTGCATGCCATCTCAATCTACAGTAAGCCACCTGGCCAGTGTGAATATGCAGGTTAATTTCATGGTAATATATTATTCTATATAATAAAAACAAGTTGTCTGGTTGTTTTTAGTGAAGTTGTCTAAGCCTGTTCCCATGGGCTCCCCACCTCCCAGGGAGAAGTTGCAATCTGCTCTGTTTCATCATCGCTTTTGTGGCATTTCCTACTGAGATGAGTGGCACCGAGACAATTTCCAGACATGGTTAGTTATTCTCCTTGACCTGAGTGACTGCTGTTTTCTAAACCATTTGCAGTGTCAGTCCTGGGATTTGACACTCAGACTTCTCCAGTTGGGGATTAAAATGCTGTATCTATCCTTCAGGTTCCTTATTAATTTTCCAGAAGCAATTTCAATGGAGCTATTCCAAGGATTTGTTCACTACCAACACTTAAATTCTGCAAATCAGGCCAGTTTCACCAATTTCACATAGCTTGATAAGCCAGTTTACAGCAAGCTAAAAACTTTTTCCCAGACCTCCAACCCTAACTCTGTGCAAAATGTTTAATGACAATGACTACTTCTAGGTTTGTCTTTTTCCCCATCCCTAAGGAAGATTTAACAGGATCTGTTCCCAACTGTGTCTACAACCTGTACAGGCAGACCAAGAACAGCTTTCAGCTCCAAATATTTCCCTCCTTTGAATTCTTTCCATTGTTTGTTTGTCAGTTCCCCTCCCGAAGTAAACAGTTCCATGAAAATTTAAGCAATCATCTGAAATGTGTTGTTTGCAGTGACCTAATGTCTTACAAACAGATGAACCCAGACCTCATTGGGTAATAATTTCCTATTGTTCATATACAATCTCAGCCCAAAAAAGGGCCACCTTCTATTGTGGTTGGGCAATGTGTTGTCAGCTCCCTTCTTTAAGCAGCTGTCGTCTGTAAACTCAAGAATAAGCTCAGATGACCGGAGCAGTTCAGGTCACCAGCTCTTCTGGGTTACCAGACCAAGAAAGAGTCCCACAGCCTAAATAAGGCACCACAAAATGGTCTGAAAGTGAGTGCGGAGTGGTTCTGAAATCTTGCCTCACCCGGAGGGTTGTTGTGCCATCCTTGCCCCTTCATGTGCCTGGTCATATTGCACCCCAGCTGAGGCCTCTAAAGCGGCAGATAAAAGCCCTTTGCACAACAGATAAGGCACTCCACTTGTATCACTACTATTCCATTGATGAGTCTTCAGGACTGTATCCCATGGCAGATCTAGTCCTCTACTCCATCCTCTGCAGAGGAGGCTTTTGGGTGGAGCAGAGTAGGATGGACACCCTGAAAGAAGAGTGTCATGAGTCAGAAGATTTTGTTAACTTAGTCATTAAAAAACATTTCCCCAAAGCAAAAACATGTTCTGAAAAGAATGTTAGGAGAGCAATGGTCTTCCCACTACCTTCATCAGTCATTTTCATCCAAAGATATTGCCCCAGTTCACTAAGACCATGGTGGAGGAGCAGAGAAAGGTGCGGAAACCTCCTGTTGTTGCCAGTGTGCAAATTCAAGCCAGTACTTTTTGTCACCACTTCCTCCCTAATCCCCACGTTTCTCCTCCTCTCTGTTCTTGAGGCAATCTTGTGTTTGCAAATGTCAAGGAAGCTCAACCTCAAAGGAAGAGAAATAAGCACATCTCTTCATGCCGGCAGCCTCTGAAGGCAAACCGCATCACTTGGCACGGCACGGCTGGCCTGCGGCAGGAGGTGAGCCAAAAGCAAACGTCTCGGTGCTGCGGCACGTCGACACGTTAAAGCTGGGAGGCGTTTGGCTTTGGGTCAGGAGACGAGCTTTCCCGGCACTGTTTGAACAAACACACCTACTCAACGCCAGGTGTGCTCCCTCAAAAATGCTTCCGCTGGATGCACCCCGACAGTCACCAGCTTGATTGACAGCCCTGCTACAGCCGGCAGCACCCAGCAGAGTTTGATGGAGCTGATAAGGATGTCCGGGCATTTCACATAAGCGTAAGGAAAAAGCCCAAGTGAGTCAGCAGAAAGGTACGATTCCACATAGGGCCCCTGGACATGATTTGTTGGACTCTCACCCACTGAATGAGTAGGAGTGTTTTCTTATTGTCTCTAATGAGTTTTGGATCAAGGTTTTATCACAAGGAAAAGAAAATAAATAATGTCAATTATAAAATGCTCTCCTCCCCCTAGCTTCATTTTTAACATGATTTAAGAGTGCCCAAGGGAAAACATTTAATCCAAAACCCATTTTGTATTTGTATTTTAGGAACATACAGGAAAGTTATGAGATGTGGCATGTTTTGAGCTTCCAGCAATTCAAAGGCAAATTTTCAAAGGCAGTGTGGAGCTGGGCACATGAATTCCTTTAGCCAGTGCAAGAGGAATACTTGCGTATGCAAGTATGGAGTCAACAAGATGTCAGAGAAAGTAAAGCCATTATCCCATAATATGCATGAGAATACACTTACAGCACAGATCTATCAATGACAATTACTTAATTGGAAGTTAACTCAGAGAAATTTCAACACAGGAGTATCAAGGATGGCAATATTGAAAATTGTCATGCTTCCCAAGAAACTGTCACATACTTGCAATTTCAGTCCACCCAAAATGATTGTGATAAATGAATTTCAAATATAGCCATCTGCTATAACTGCATGGCCTAAACAAATGACTTGGTGTGCTCCCAAAACAGCAAGGTCAGTAGCCTGTTGGGTGCTGCAAAGTTTTACGATGTAAAGAAAATTGAAAACAAGAGCAAGCTGGAGATCAAAGATGACCCTGAGGTTGATGGACTCTACCATCCATACAAAACAGGGCTCCAAAGGACCTGAAGGGGTCATCTGGTCCATCTGCCTTCTCCGGGACAGGGTCTGTCTCCCCTGCACTGTCCTGCAAGGACTGCAGAGAAGAAACTCCTTGAAATACTTTGCAGGCGTTCAGTCACAAAGAGCTCTTTTTCCCTCTGGTAAGATTGCTTTAACGTAATATAGCACTCCAGACCCCAAAGGACTCCTGGCTGCATGTGCAAGAATGAAGCTTTGTGAGGGAAGGACACTCCCATTGCTCATCTAGCCCGTTTGCATCAGGAGGGCATTCGAGTTTGCATCCAACAAAACAGGAGACAGAGAGGAACGCTACTGATAACCCCAGGTCAGGGTGGAACGATCAAATGTTGTAAGCAAAAGATGAGATGACAAAGGCAAAAAGACATTGAGGTGTTGCTGGTGGAATTATTTAGGAATTCACAGTGGCACAGCAACATCAGTTGAAATGAGGAGAGGCACAGTTGTTGATAGGCCCAATTTAAAGCCCAGTGCTCTGGATGAGGAATTCTGCTGCTGATCTCACCTGGGTTTGGGTGAAGCCCTCCACAAAGGGTCCTGAGCTTAGGTTAGCAGGGGAAGCCCAGCTGCACAAGACTGAGATCAGTATGGCAAGAAAATGTTAGTTACAGTGTGCCACATCTTTCCCATCCTGAACTTTGGTGGTTCTGGTCTCACTAACACGCAAGCTAGAAAACATTTGTGTATTAGCAATTAGTGTATTTTAGCAACACACGTCATAGGACCACCCTCAGAAGGAGCAGAGCAAATGAAAGCCTCACTGAAACCAGGGACAAAGATGCCATTGACTTCTCTGTCATCTGCCTGAGACCACGGTCCATCCCTAGCTGTGGGATCCCACAGCACCTCCTGGACTAATGCAGATAATCCCCTCTTATCATTTTTGTTATTTCTGGGTTTTTTATTCCACACTGACACATGCTATATTGACAAAGGAAAAGAGCTAAAGAGTGTATATTTTTAAATACCCTAGAGGGATAGGCTGTATTTTTATGTGGAGTTTATGTGGTTTGGATCAAAAATCAATGAGGCAAGTGGTTTTGAAATCAGAAAAATTACTATGTTGCCTTAAAAAGCGTATCTTTCCCTTCTTTAAAAATGTGCTTGTTTCTCCTTATTGTTTTCCAGTTTTTCTCTTCTGAGACTATAAGAAGAATTGACTTCAGATTTCTAGCTAATAGAAAGATGCATTGTCCCATAAGGAGAATATTTATCTTGTTTTTTTCCTTGGTCTATATTTGCCTCCTGGGTCAATATGGATGAGCACTGACCTCAACCACAAGTCAGTATGGGTTTATGCTGGCAACTCACTCTAATATGCTTTGAATTCAGTTTCTGAAGCACTTTTTTTTTTTCCCCTGCAGTGCAAATTCGAGGGGAGGTGTGAGTAAATCAGAACAATGAAGGTAGAACCTTAAATCACCTCAAAAACAAATGAAAATATTTCATGTCAGAAACAACCTCAAATTGCTTCACTACCTGTCGACTCTTTTGCAGGCAGCTAGTCCTACCCATCAATGGCCTTAGGAGTAAGGAAGGGACATGAGACACTACTTTGGAAAGGTGCAATCATAATTCAGCCCAGTAAAGAAAGATATTCCCTATTTCTTGGCATCAGCTGTTGGCATCAGACATAGTGTCAGAGTAGGGACACTGTCAGGGTCAAGGGTGCCCCTTTCCTCTGCAGAGAGGTAGGGCAGAGGTGCAGGTAGGGACCTGACTGCTCTGTGGTGGGCATTTTTGCATCAACACTGGAGGAACACAGCCCATCCCAGGGCAAGGAAAGCAGGTTGTGCTGAAAGAGGCAGCTGGAATTAGAACAAAAGGTCTTGCATTTTCTGTCTGGTGGGAAGAGCTTTGGTATGAAGTGGATGTACAGTGACTTTAAAGGCTATGACAGACCTGTATAGGCACCATTCTCTGCTTTCTGACCCATGTAGCCTTCCTAGTCCTGTGGTCCGGAGAGATCGTCACTGTAATGTCATCCATGGTCTGTGTTTCACTGATCTTACAGTACAGTCTGGATCAGAAGGAGCTCTCAGGATGGTTACCATCAGCTGCTTCACAGTAGTGAATCAATCTCAAAAGCCCATGACAGTAGTTAAATAGAATAAAAGTTGAGATTTTTTTTTTTAATATTGGGGTTTTTTTGGTTTATGCCTTTGGGCACTTTTTGGTTAATTCTTTTCAAGATTTTTCTCAGGCAGCCTCAGCATTTTTTCAATGAATGTTGAGATTTTCATGTAATTGCCCCTCTTTGTTGAAGCTTTAAAAGGAACACTGAATGTTGCATGATTCATAAGAAAGGCACCAGTGCTAGCAAGACCAGAACTTCAAACACATGAATTGCCCTGTCAAATATATGGGATTTATCAGCAAGATCAGGGCACAACAAGCAGTGACAGACCATGACAAGTAGGAGCTGGGGGTGAAAATGGACTTATAACACAAGATCTGGGGAGAAGAGACATGATGTGACACAAACACCCTGTTTGTGGTTGTAAACACGCAGTAATCACTGCCATTAGCACCATAACAGTTTCCAGCCCCAGGAGGACAGGAGCACTTGCTAGACGGATTCATTTCTCCCAAAAACTTCAGCCTGCTCCTGCCAAACACCCCTGGCTGTACAGGGCCCCTGAAAAGATACAATTAGAACAGACCCTTATTGTATCCCAGGGCTGAAAGGCCAGCTCCTGCTCGAGAGATGAAAAGCAATTAATCTTGAATGACTGTTTGTACAGTAACTCTCCCCCTTCCCACCTCCTGGCCCTGATAAATGGCTTTGTGCTGAGCAGACAGGAGCACCTTTCAGGCAGCCCATCAGTCCCCGAGTCCCTCCTGGCAGCTCTTGGACAGGGAAAAAGAGTCATTTAGCGTTAAATCTGCAGGGGCTGCACGGCGTTTGCCTTCCTGCTCGGTGGGAAGAGCGGGGGGCATGATGGTGAGGGTCTGCCAGCAGCTGCTGGCGCTGGCACGGATCTCTGCCGCTGCCGCCGGCACGGCCGGCAAAGCATGTCACTTCTTGCAGCGAAGGGCTCCTGGCTCTTTTTCAAGCCCCTGCCATTGCAGATGGTGATTCAGACACCAAAGCAATCATTGGGACCAACAGTCTGTGCTGCAGGATTCCCTCTGCATGTGTGCGCATTTATATTTTAGTATTAGCTGTACTTGCTCTCACTTGGGGCCAAAACCTCCCTATAGACACACACGCACAGATATTGAGCAAAAGATCTTGCACTCTCAAATAGGATGGAAGAACAAACTTCTCTCCAAAGGCGGATGGGTCGTCTGAGCCCCTCATCATCATGCGCTACCTTCTACATCGTGCATGCTGCTGCTTATACCCCGTTTTGGCCAGGGGAATCACCATCAGCCCAGACCTAAGCTGCTCTTTCATACTGCTCCAGGATGAAAGTGAAATTCCTTTTCCATCTATCTCTCTGGATCCACGTTAGCTTTGCTCAGGATCTCAGGTGTTTGGGAACATAGGGACATATCCATCCTAACGTGTGACACCAGTCTGACCTCTTGCTATCCAGTAACAGCCTTTCATAAAACAAGAAAGGGAAAGTATACAAGAAAGTATACTTCTTAAGTCTTTGACCTCTAGCACCCTGCTTCTAAGGCTTGGGCCCAGGAAGAAAGGAGGGCTGGAACTGGCCTGTATATGTCTCACACCTGGGAGCAAGAAACCCAGTTAGAGCTAGGGATTTCACACCTCAGATTTTCCACAATTATTTCTCATTTTCTGAATTCTCTGCATTTTATCCCACGTGCCTAACCTGAGTCCTCAAATCCTCATTCTCACAGTCGCCAGCTAACATTTCCACCAAGCCCCATGCTCATGTGATGGGAGGGCACAAGATAACGCTGTCAACAGGCCATCCCATTCCTTAGGGCAGCCAGAGGTTGGGCAGAGTATGTTATTTAGGGGCTACCACATCCATTTCCATGGAGCCAAGGCCTGGAAACTGCTAAGCACCAGTTTAGTGCCCAAAATTTCCCATGACTTCCATGTGCACTCAGTACACGTCAGAATTTGGCCCTCAAATACTGAAAGGAAAGGAGGCCATTTCTGTTGCTTTTACTAGCATTTAAGTAGTGCTATGAGTCCCTAGAAGAAAATTTCAAAACTGAATAGTCATGAGGACAGAGGACAGTAGGGCTATCTTTGTCAAAAAGTTCTTTAACTTGCTGATTGGACTGTATCTAAAAATTTTTATATGTAATAAAAAAATATATACCCTTGCTAGGTGAGTTCTTTTTGGCCAATGAAAAGGACCCAAGTCAGCAACATCCAACTAGCAACCTTCTCCTTGATGATCCTGCAAATTCTTCACCCTTCAGCAGTGATAAATCTTGATGGGCTTGTAAATTTTGTCACCTTTCTATTTGATGATGACAAATTTCTAGAGGCAGGTCATTTTGCCACTCCCAGGATCTAAAGTGACTTGAGTGTGAACTCAGTAAAACTTGCTATTCCTGGAAGATTACATTTCCAGCTGTCATTTTCATTCCAGATTTCTTCCCTCTGCATAAAGGAAAGTCAGGCACATGCAGGTGGGAAGTCCCAGGTGAGACTTCTCTATGGCCTAGCATTCCAAGAAATTGTATTTAGAAAGGAATCAACAACCAGCCACTGATCGGAATTGGGCTGCCTCCAAACTTGTTTATTTCCAATCAGTTCATCACACTGTGTGGTAGTACTCACTGTTGTGTAAAACCAGTTATTTTTCATGCCTTTAGACTGAGCCCTCTTAAACACCCGAAATGCACATGCCATGAGACCCTGCATGGCCTCTCCTACAGAGGCTGGGGACCCTGGACCTCTTGGACTTTGTGCCTGGAGACAGCATTGGCCTTAACAAGGGTGTGATCTGTGACAACAGGATCTCATCTGTGTACAGCCTGGGAACAAGGAGCGGGGAGTTTCTCCTCCCCTTGCTGCTGATTTCCATTGAAAAGTATTAAATACCCATCAGAAAAGCATGTCCCCTCCTGCACTACATGCTCCTCAGGCTATGCCTTTTCCAGCGTACACTCCCATTTACATTTTTCTTCTATTTATACTACCTTTTCAGTAAACCATTATGAATCCTCAGAAACAAGAGATCCAGAAGGCTAAAAATTTATGTATGTAAATCTCTTTTCAGAGCCAGATTGCTTCCTATGACATTTTCACCATGGCTTTATTATCTCTGATTTCTAACTCCTGCAGCACTGCTCTAGGGTGCGCTTCAGCAGAGTGGCTTCCATGCTGGACTGATAAAACTTAGCGGAAGTACTGGAATCCACGTAGTCCCAAACGAAGAGGAATGGAGTAAATCTGAGGGGGAATGGATTCTGCTTACCTTAGCAGCTGTACATTTTAGGTGCCAAGTGAACGAGGCTTCCTAAAGCAAGTGTCTATGCATCTCCTTGGGTAGACAAAGGAAGGTACTTTTGAAGTCTAAGATGTCAGAGTCTGCCCAGCTAAGAGAGGTAACTGTCTTCATTGACTGTGCAGAGACATTTTCACCCAGTGTGGGAGGATTATTCCCCAAGATGTCTTAGGCAGGTGGACTGGATTCCTCCACCAGCATTTAAAATGAATGCAGAATTAACTACATGTGTGGCTCCTTCCAGCCAACAAATGTTACCAGGAATCACAAATTGCTATTTTATTTCTGTCCCCAAATATCAATGGGAACCTTTCCATCAGCTTCAACAGATCTTGAGTGTTTTACATCCCACAGTTATTTCTCTGAGATTTTGAACTAGAACATCACTTGCTGTCAGGTCTCCAAAATTTTACTACTACCTGCAAGCCCCTGCAAATCCCAGCCACAACTGTCTTTCACAACATCTGTCTACGCATCACTGAAACCTACAGCTTGTAAAGAGCAGATGCAACTCAGTAAAGGCGGCTGAGACATCTGAGCAGTGCCCAGGGGCTCTGCCATTTGCAGAATGCCTGGTTTTCCTTTCCAAGAGCTTGTCTCTTCTGCACACGTGGGACGGCTTTGGGGTGGATGGCTTCCAGCTCCTGCAGAAAACAAAGCGCAAGCACATCTGGCAGAGGAACTGCAAGATGTTCATAAATTATGACTGATCATGGTGTTGCTGTGACGTGCCGCAAGGATCCCTTTGAAGAGCCGTACCCAGCTATAATTTGATAAACCTGGCACCGCTTCTGCCGCTCGTGAGTGGAGTGAGGGCTGCTTCGGCACCCCGCAAGAGCTGCAGCTTGCACAGGGCTGAACGGTTGTGCTTTCCTCGTTTTCCCTCTCTTCGGATGAACTTCTCACAAGGAAGGAGAGGCACCCTCCCCACCCACCACCACAAAAACATATGAGGTATCAAAAGAAATCAAGACGCCAGCCACACCAATAAACACTGGGGCCTTCTGGCGTCTCTGTAACCCTCCTAGACTGACGCTCATTTTTTCTGATGTGCAGGCAGCCTTAGGAGACAAGCCACACTTGCTTGCTACTCGAAAATCAATGGTCTATTCTGCAAAATGCTGAAAGGAATGAAATATGGCAACAAGACATTCCCACCAGGACTTCTGGGCCAGGACTGTCTCTGGATAGTCCAAAGGGTTGAAAGCATGAGGTGGCCCATGTTTAGCACAGATCCTTTTTTACTTGATCTACAGTATAGGGGAAAGAAAGGTTGAATACATTTGAAGAGTTGCTTTTGCACAAATATTAAGTACCATCTGCCTGCCTTTTGTTGCCTGATGTCAAAGATTTCTCTTTAAATGGTGCTGACATCTCAGTCTTTTACCTCAACCGTATCCTGTTGAAGAATGGTCAAAAATGGAGAGGAATTCCATGAAAAAATGCCCAATTTCCTGGGGTTTCCTGGAAGGAAATTCAAAATTTGTTCATGTTATCAATATTTGGAAATGTTATCAATATTTGGAAATCTGAAATATTTCAACCAGCTGCCACATGAACAGACTTTTCTCTGCTTGAAAATGAAACATTTTTGTTGTGCATACTGGTGAGAAGGGAGAGTAAATAGTTAATAAAATAAAGGCAGGTAAATAAAGGTCAGGAAACAGAAGATGAGTAAGATCATTCTTGTGATTCAGGCATTGAAATAGGCACCAACAGGTGTGATTCAATGTCCAACTGTGCCAAAGAGTTAATGAGTAACTCAGAGACACCATCATCCAGGGATTCCATGCTTTGTAGCCTTTAGAAATACATTGTGTGCCCCCTTCCCTTAATGAAGTACTATGTGAATAAAACTGTTTATTGATTACAAATGCTTGGGCTTTGCAAAAAGAAGACTCTTATAAATATTTCCTAGGGCTGGATGCTGATGTTGACACAATCAAGATGGCCGTAAGAACTGAACATGCACAAAAATCAACTTTTTATTCATCGGAAACAATGTGTGTGTCATCATCCCCCCAGTTTAGCAAGTGCTGGGATGTTGCTCTCTCCCTTTGGCTTTATTTTTCAGTGGTCTACAAAACAGATCTGAAATTCAAAGAGTCAGCTCTCCTCTTCACCTCCACCACCTCTCTGCTGATATAACCCCGCTGACTTCAGAAATGTTGCTCAGAATTGCACCCGGAGGAGAGAGAACTGAAAACGGCCCGCATTTTAGCTGAAACAAACAGCCGTGATTATTTCTCTTTACAGCTCCTGCCCTTCTCTGAGCAGCAGCACAATGCATGTTGTGGGGGGTGACTCCCAGACCTTCCCTTCACACACGAGCTTTCCACTCCATTTAGCTCCCTGACCTGTTTATATTTTTGTTCAGAATTTGTTAAGTAAATATATATGGCTAAACAATGTTTTCCTCTGTGCCAACAGTTTTATTTGGGTCATTGGTGCCTTGTATCTTGCCCAAGACAAGAATGTTAAAAATACATATATATGAAGAATGGCTGCTCTGTTCCGAGATGAGAGCAGAGCGGCTGTGCCAGTACTCCAGCTTTCCAAGTTTTATAGACCATGTGGGCTGTGGTTGAGATCAAAGATATAGACATATTTTCCCCCTGAAAGCAAATAATGGGAAGTTTCCATAGTGATGGAAAAGATAATTCTACAAAAAAATTAAAAAGTGGAAATCCTCCATGTTTCATCCAACCCCTTCCACTCGCGCGGCTGCTGCAAGAGAGAAGTCGGCACAGCTCTGCTGAGTGACACCAGGGGAACTGCTCAGCCATATGGTCTAATTATGGCTTTTTTGTGTACTTTCCATGTACAAATGACTTTCAGGATTGCTGTCAGGAATAAGCAGCACACTACACTGTAGTGGTGCCAATTCTCGTCATTTCATTATGTTTTGTCACAAGTGGCACTCTTCCTAAACATCAGCTCTTTGACTCAGCCGATTAAGCGAGGATCTCTGCTTTCACTAAAGACTCACATCGCTGGCCTTCAGTCTTGCAGATCAAAGCTTGCAAACATGACCTAAACGGACCTCTTTAAGCCTCAAAAAATGAACGCAAACAAAAAATTAAGTTTCCCCCCCCCCCCCAAGAGACATGTTTTGTATACCCATCTCATTGCAGTGGGAGACATGGCTCGTGGGCTCTGCACACCCACGCGAGCAGTGCTGCTGCACGCACACACGTGGTGACAGGAAAATGCCCCGTTCAAGCAGTGTGCAAGGCTGCAATCACATATGCGCGCACACACATACACCTTCCACACTGGTCCGCAGCTTCAGTGTCCCCATCGCCTATCTTCCCAGCTGCTGAAAACAGCTCGTAACTGCTGCCAAGGAAGGGGTTTCCATTGTAATGTTTTTAATTGAAAATGCCGATTCAAATTAACTGGATAATTTGGGAACGTTTTTTCAATGTGTTGCATTCATAAAGCTATTGAAGATCTGGGTTAGACACAAAAATACTTTATTTTGATGTCTTCAGAAGAGACCTTTATACAGTTTTTGTTTTCACTGCTTTACAACAGATGGGGTGATGTGTCCTCTGGAGCAGCCTATCTCTAGAGAGACTGCAAAGAGAGCTTGTCTTTAAACAAATTAAGTTAAATGAAATTATTCTCACTCTGTAGCTACATTGAGATACTTTTAAAGCCTAAACCATAATCATAGAATCATTTTGGTTGGAAAAAACCTTTAATATCAGCGAGTCCAATCGTCAACCTAACACCGCCAGTCCAACCACTAAACCACGTCCCTAAGCGCCACATCTACACATCTTAAATACCTTCAGGCATGGTCACTCCATAAGTTGCCATGAATGTTATGGATGCAAAGCACCCTGCACTGAATTTCTCTGGAGCCAGAGGTTGCTCCCTGGACTGGGCACCACTCACAGTAGAGATTAATCTTTTTTGAGAGACTGACATCTGTCTCCGTGCTGCATTTAAATATTCCCTCCCTTTCTACCACTCAGTAAATGGAGAAATCGTCTTTGATGGAAGAAACAGCATTTAGGATTGATTACACAGTGTCAGTTGTTTGGGTTTTTTTATTTGCAACTATGTAATTCTAAAAATCCAAAACAAAACATGACTTATGAACAACAAAAATCATGTTTTATTCTCTTTTACTGAGGTTCATTTTGATAATATGATAATATATCTTTCCCCCAGCACAGGATTTTTAGATACCTGCTTGACTTAGTGAAGTATTTACATTTCAACAGGATTTCAATGCTCTGTTGGCATTTGGCCAGCCAGCTCTAATTACTTCTGTTTTATGTGACTAAGGAGGAACTCAAGCCTGTACATCTTATCTGTGATGTCTGTCATTACCAAAGTTTAAACCCATGTAGCTTTCTACTGTTTATTATTTATTTGCACCCTATGCTGAATAAATAGCAGTGAAAAGATCTGCGGAAGAAGTGTGTTTTCTTTGGCATTCCTTGGTAGGAGCATTTTACTATTCAAAGCATCTGACACTGTACTTGCTGTTTGTTCTGCTTCAAAGATATATTACTGGACCGTAATTTCTTCTGTCAATTATTAGGTAGGTCATTGCTTCTGAAATGAAATGCCAGGCTACGAGCTATAACAGCTCTGCTTTCAATAGCATTTAAGTTAAAATTTTTAGGATATGAGATGGGTGACATGTGGTTTCTTTTCCCCTTTACCCCTTGTTAAATCACGCATAGAAACAGCCTTGCTTCCAGTTCCTCTGTGAAAAGAAATGTTAACCAAGGAGTGTTGATTAATAATTTGCAAACTGTTTCTTAACCTTCAGTAAGATGTGAGCTTGGTTTTAAAGCATAAAGAGAGGAAGCAAAACTCAGCCCAGTTTCTGCCCAGGGTTTGTCCTCTGATGCAGACTGAGTCTCTGTACCTCCGTTTCCACATATCTAATACCAGGATAAGTATTAGATCAAGATCAAAAGAAGGGAAGAAACATTCAATAGAGCCTTCCCTAGCTCTTTCCAAAGTAGAGACTTCATCATTTCAGTGATATGGCAACACCTGAAGCATGTCTAATACTCGATGGTCTCGTAAGACTTGGTAAACTTCAGCCCATTGATGTTGATATGGTGCTCTATGAGCTGTGAAAGAGCTGCTGGGGAGATGTACAGTCCCATTTCAAACTGCAAAGATATTGATCATAAATAAATGTTCCAGTTACATAAAAGGCAATTTAAGGATACTTCCTACCGCCTTAAAGCAGTTTTTCAAACTGCAGGTCAAGACCCTTACAGAGACTAGAAACAGCAGGGAAAGGATAGCAAAGGATTAGGAGAGTCATAACATAGTGGCTTATCTACATTTTTAAGCATTTAATTGTGTATTAGCTATGTTAATCATTAAAAAGAATCATTGTAGGAGGAGAAAAACAGCAAGCTAAATAGTAATGGCTCAGACATTCTGCAGTTCAGAGAAGTGGGGCAGCTGAATTCATCAGCTGCTGGTCTCTGCATCAACCAAGTTACAACAGACAAGTCTGAAGGTGCTGGAAGCTTCTGAGCTCAGGAGGGGTATATGGAGGGTCAACAGTAAGTGGGTGTTCACTTTCCCTCCTAGTAAAAGAACAATCAAGTATTGCACAAAAATATCAGGTTGAAAAGCAAGAAGAGACTTCTGTGTTAAACTGTGGGACCCCTCAACACTGGATGCCCTGGATATCAGAGATTTGCCTGGGTTCAAAAAGCCATTAGGCAAATTCATGGAAAAGGAAATAACACACAGCTATTACATGCAATAGGTACCTTGTAGTTAAGCCAGAAATTACTGACAGGAAGGAAAACATTCTTGAGAAGCAACATCATGCTTGCCATCTTCATATGCTCCTCCTCAGATCACTAGGACACAGGCTCCCAACCTGGAAGGATGCCCTCTCTGACCATCTCTTCCAACAACAGACAACCTGTTTTTCCCAGGAGCCACTCCATGCTTCCTTAGTGTGGGGCTGAGCGTTTATATCTACAGACAAGAATTACCCAGCTCATGCCCTTCACCCTGAGATTATTATGCTGCTGCTAGCAATTAGAGGTATTTAGCAGCTCTTGGGTAATGTAAAGCCTTTCATACCTGCAGATGAAGCAGCTGTTGCTGCTCTGGAGACAACGAGCAAGGAAATGCTAGCAGCAAACAAAGGAGCTGATGTTGCTAACAAGCAGAGTGCATCTGAGTGAAGTTTAGATATAAGCTGAGCTGCATTCAGAAAGGCTATATGAAGGCAGATGTGTGTATGGGGAGAAGCTGGAGCAGGACTTGCTTGCAAAAACCAGCTAGCCTCTCCCTCCCTGTGATGGAGGTATGGTTTCATGGAGGAGTTATCACAGTGCAGGGAAGCAGGAAGGGTTACGTTTCTACCTGGAGACAAGTCTACAGGAGCTGCTGATCCCTGTGATGTGCTTGGGTGGCTGCATGCCCTCACTGGGGTAAAATGGCTGGTGCAGTGGGTGCTGGACCAGGATTCAGCACAGTGTTATTTAATTCCCGATTTTAACATAGCTTTTTGGTTTTGAGTTGCTGAGTTGCTTAACCTTTCAAGGCCACAATTTCCATATGGGAAAGTGAGTCTGACTGTGTTGTATGCTGTCCTGACTATGAAGGCTGCACGCTCCTTGTAGTGAGTTCTGGCTGTCACTGTATCTCTGTGCAATGCCCAGCACAGTGGGGGCTAAAATTTATCTGCATAGTTAGGCAGTGTTGTAATAATACAGCAAATTTCCCCTTTTGCTTTCATTGTGGGAGATACATTTTGATTGATTTTTATATGAACAACCTTGTAAAACCTAGCGTCCAAAGGAATGCTAGGCAAATTATACCTACTTCTTGTCTATGTTTTAAGCATTTCTGCTCCCACTTGAAAACCTTTGCAAAACCTTCCCCTCCCACACAGGAAATAAGAGTTTTCAGCTCCTTAGAGGCTCAGACTTCTCAAGAGCTGTGCACCTGGGTAAGTTATAGTTTCCATATAGCACATGCATTTCCAGCATCTCCCCAGGGCCTTTTCCCTGTGGTCATCAGAGATCTCGTAAGAAACATACATGTGCATGCTCTGAGCTGCCAACAGACTGAGCATGAGGGGATAGACTGTAATAGAAATTAAAGCATTCTTTCAGGAGACCACAGTCTGATTTTTGGGTCACACTGAGCTAAATAGGAAGGTGCTCCTGTGAAATCACTCCCTGTGAAATGAATGCACAACTTGGAGAAAAATTAAGGCCCCACAATGGTGCGGGCCGATGGGGCTAAGAAAAACGCGGTGGAGTTGTATTAATGACCTGTTTGTGCCTTGTGGCTCTCTGCAATTTCATCAATCACACTGATGATGGTACTATATCCCAAACCTTTCTGTTGATGGCAACTTCTGCCAATCAAGTGTTGTGTTCATCCTACAGCCAACTCATTAAGGGTTTCTTTTTGTTGTTTGTTTTGTTTCAGGGGAAATTGCCTTAAGCTGATCTGATCCTAATCTCCTGTCGGTGCAACTTTCATTGCTCCAGTAAGGCTGCTCCTGATGGATGTGGGGCGAGCGAACGCAGAACCAGCTCCTACGTGGGTTGGGTGAAATTCCAGGTTCTTGGCAGCCGAGAGATTTATAATCAACGGAGACAAAAAGTTAGAAACCACGTGTTGGAATGAGAAGTAAACATCCTGGGTTGTATCCGATCACATAGATATTGTAGGGGTCTGGTCCACAAGGGACTTGGAATCAGGGACAAAAAAATGAGCCCTTAAGTCCACAAAGCACTGACATTCTCCACCTATTAAATTAAACAGGAAATTAGTGTTGAAGGGAACTTGCAGAATCATTAATAACTATTTTGTTTTGTGGGAAACCAAGTGGATATCTATCTCCCTCGCTGTGCGCTGTTCTCCCGCTTGCATGAAAATGTTCACACTGTGGTCATGTCAAGAGCTCAGCACATACATTCCTGTCTAGTGTGTGATGAGATGGTCTTGTAGGTGTTAGAGTAGAGTAAATATTTTGAGGAATAAAGTAAATGGCAGCCTGTTCTCCCCACAAGGCTTTCTGTCTGAATTTGCAGACGCACACTGGAGAGTGACTCCGTGAAGAAGACACAGAGAGCTGCCACTTCTGTGTGTCTTTGGCAACTCCCATGTCAAGAGCTGGGCCCTGCCACCCTTGCTCTTGGAGCGGCATTTTGCTCCGGGAGCGGTCCCCAGATTTCACTGGTGCTATTCATGCAGAGTGAGAGAGCAACATCTGGCCTTATGTTTTAAAAGATTTTTTTTTTTTTTTTTTTTTTTTTTTTTTTTCCAAGCTTGCAAACAGCTCAAATACTGAGAAACCAGCGTCCTACAGGAACAATTCTGCAGTTTCCTTTAGAATGTCTCCATTATAAGTAACACTTGCTCATTCTCAAGCCGTGTCTGTAATGTTAATGATTTATGTAGTTACTTGGAGAAGGGGGGATGAGTCTACTCCCTCTGGCCTGGGAATAAACATAAATTGCTACTCCATGTGGTAAAGCCAGCCAGATTGGGCCCAAAGAGACTGGGTAACACAGGAGATATGGTAATAGTTGTATCAGTGAATGGACATGGTGGGTGTTATGATGTTATCCAAGGTATTTGCCTACCTGTGTAGAACTGTAAAACCATCCCCTAGCAAGAAAAATCTTTCTTAGTATTATTCTGCTTCTCTTACCATAAAAATGTTATAAAGCTTGTGAACCTGACCTGTGGAGCAGGAAAACTGATAGCAAGAATTCCTAAATAATGGCACGTCATTATGAAGACATTATTTCTCCAAGTGTTTCAGAGAGGGTTATCATAGAAAGAAAAGTTCAGCTCCGTCCCTTTAGTTACACAACTCCAGTGACTTAACGTCAGCTCTTAGCTCTGGGAAAGTGCCTGCTCTAAATGGGTCTAGCAGAGCTTTATTAACGCTTCATTCGTGCTCATTTTCTTCGTGCAAACTGTCACTATTAGTCAGCAACTGCTGCAGACACAGAACATTCAGCAGGTTCAAGTAGGCAGAAGAACATGAGTCTGTTATATCAAACCTGGCTCTTTGAAGCTCTGTGAAATGAGGTTGTTGCCACCTTGGGGAGCTTGGAGCAGCCACGTCAACATCCTAAAGCGCAGCTGAGCCTGCCAAAGCACCGCGGCTGGCTGCTTGCTGGGGTCCTGCAACACAAGCTGTGCTCCTGGCTGTGGCAAGGTAACGTCATCTCCTCCAGGTCCATGGTGGTACCCAGCCATCAGCGCTGCTGCCCACAGCTCCTAATCCCTTCCTGGCGCCAGCAGGTCACCTGCAGCCTCCGGACCAGTGTGCCTGACCCTGCCTCAGCGAGGAACTGAAATGCCTAACAGCAACATTTCACTGGGCAGGCTTTCCCTTGAGTCAAAGTGACATCGAAAGATGGGAAATACGAGATTGCAGAAGCTTACTGTGTGCATTACTAGCCCGCTCTGGTTCTGGTGTGTCTCTTTCTCCTGCTCAGTGAATATAGTTTGTGATCTGCAAACAGCACCGTTGGGCTAGCCTCCATCACCAGGGAAAGGATTAAAAAACCCACTGCCCTACTTTATTCCTAACCTTAGGTTTCCTTGCCCTGATGACTAGGCATACCAAGGCAATAGCATCCTAATAGCTAGTGCCCTCCAAATATAGGTAAGGTTTGCCAGCTGGCAGAAAAACTAACATCTCTTTCCCTCTCAAGCCACCCAGCTGACCAATTGGTTCAGCAGCTGTTTTAAAACTCTGGTGGAAGCACAAAGGTCCAAGCAGCAAGGTGGCATAAGGAACTGGCTTTAATATGTAGATGCTCACCTTTGCCTGCATCTATAACGTATTGTCTGGGCTAGGGCAGAACATGTCAGCCAGGAGCAGAGGCTGTGTCAGATGGTCACAGTATTAACTCCTTACAGCACTGCTCAGGAAGAAAGGCAATGTGGGATTGATTAGAGCATAAATCCTCCAGCAGAACTGGCCAGGAAGAGGAGCAATAGCAGATGGGTCCTTAAATTCACCGCTGAATCCCTGCTGCTATGCAGAGCTCATCTCTTGGTTGCTGCCAATGTCTCTGCAGACAGCAGGGTCTGCATAGACCTTACAGGTGTCTCTTCCAGAGCCGGAAGGAAATTATGTGATCCGTACAGCACAGGCATATGTATCTCACCCAGCAAATTGTGCATCAATTAGCCCCCTAACCAAAGGGTAGCCTTGTTTCTTGGGTAGGTTCCCAAGGCAAGAGGGGTAGTATTATTTGGATAGGAAACCCATAGGGTAAACCCCAGAAACTGTAGAAAATAGCAAGGGGAACCTTCTCCCCGAATCAATGCTCCTGCAGTCACCCTGCACAGTGTTAACTTGGAGACCAGCAGGCTGCCAGAGGTGACAACTGTCCTGGGAGATTTAAAACCAAAGTTGCCTCTGACAGCTTAATCCCTTGCATGTATATAGCACTTCACATGCCCAAATATTAACTGATTCATGCTTAATTAACTTGTGGTTATAAATTTTCCCTGGCACTTTTTGCAAGACTCAGGATGTGAATGTTAAACCAAGTGTCCCAGGCAAATTGCAGCACTGTAAGAAAAATAATGGGGCAGATCATCACCTGGTCTAGTGCAGATATGTAGATTTACTTGAGCCCAGGGCCTGACCCAATAGCTCTTGAATTCATTAAAGCAAACTGCAATAAATGAACTACAGAGTTCCTTCCTATACCTAACTCTGGTAATTAATTCCCTCCTAAGGCAGGGGACATGGTATAAAATAGTGTGTTCACATTTATTCAGATGAGTATTATGGCATAGTAATGGAGGAGCTAAAGAAGTTAAGGTGGTTCAAGGCAGGGGAATTGAAGGAGACTGCTCCGTATGAAGTCTGATGTTCATAGCACGACCTAGCCCTTTGAGCAGGATGCAAAGCAAAGGGAAAATTTTACCCAAAAAGAAACGTTACAGGGTAGCTCATTCACCTCCGTGCATTTCCCAGAGCTGTTGAGACATTTCACTGAAGCTCAGGTCAACTCCTTAATGGTATTTAAAAAGGACCATGTATGTCCTTAGCTGCATCCCTGGGAGAACTGTGACCATACCTCCTCCCTCTTCGCCTTGCTTCATATCAAAGTCTTTGGAGACACTCAAGAATTTTCCAGAGAGCTTGTTTCCCCTTGACAAGTGCCAATCCAGTGAAACCAAAATTATTCATAAGGATTTCCAATCCATACTTTTTGACCTGGGGAGGAAAGTTTCTGGAAATATTAGACAGCTACACACACGCATATACCCTTCTGGATCTCTGTATGCATATCAGACCCATTTTGGCTTGTACCTCTACACTATTAAGCCTAATATTTAGTGAACCTGATAAATACTTTCCAAAAGTTCAGTGGTTTCTCTTCCAAGCATAATTTTTGGAGGGCTCTGAAAAGTACGTCTGGTTTTCCCAGGCATCTAGCCTCTCTGTAGAGTGCTGCTACACGAAACTTAAATAGTTCTGTGCAACCACAGCTCTGCTGAATTTGATCCTTGGGAACAGTCTCCTTTCTTTGCTATGATTTCGGTACAACTCTGAGGCTGAGGCACCCTCTGGGTAGTCACCCTGACACCAGGACACAGCACTGGCTTCACACTAATTTGTGTCACAGGGGAAGAGTTTGAAGTCTATCAGGTGCTATCAAGGACTTGAGACTCCTTTAGTGTAGAATGAGTTTCCAAGATCATGGCAATCCTTTCACAGGGCCACAAGGCAGACTGGATACTGTTGTTCTTAATTATGGCTTATTCCCTTTGTACAGCAGGTTTTGCACAGTATTTCAATCTAAAGTCTCCCCTTGAAGTAGCCTTCCTTCTTCCATGCCACCCCCTGGCGATCTCTGTAAAGCCCTTGCTTATTGAGAACTGCTCACTGGGGATGACAGTAAGGATGGAAATAAAGGAACTAGAGGGCTTCAGACCTGCATAAATTACTAGAAAAAACAGAGAAACTTTTTAAAGAAGAATGAAAATATATGGGATGTATATCTTAGAGGGGAGATGCATGGAGTCTGGCAAAAAAACAGCTTCCATACTGGGGTAGTTGGGGGTGGGTGAGAATTTTATTGATCCAACAGGACAAGACTCAGTTCAGGTGCAAGTATGCTGGCATAAAGATGCTTTAAGGCAGAGATGCATGTTTGCTGGAGGAGGAACGGGGTGTGTTCAAGTTGCTACTTGACATCTGCTCTCTATCACCCCTTTTATGAAGATCACATTGATAGCAGATCTAGCAAAACAAACCACTTGGACACTGCTCACTTACTTTGCAACAGTTTAAGTAACTGTTCAAAGTGACCATGCTAACTTTGCATCAAAACCAGTGAAGGACCTTCGTATACTGATTTGCACCAGATTTGCTAATGAAAACACTTTCCAAGGGTCAAGAGATCTTCAAAATAGTAGTGTTGCCATGGATGAACCCTACATTTGGACTTGGACCTTATGCTAGTTGCTGTAGAAAAAAAATATGACAACACTTACTGCAGGCAGTTTCTAATCCAGGTACATTTTAAATCTAAAGTCAGAAGCAACAGGGATATGCAGACAGAGGGGGAACCAATGAGACATTACACTGTAGTGCACTAGAAAGCAATCTCAGTATGTTAGTACTCATAAGTTATCAAATTCTTTGGAAGAACCATGGCAAAATTCAGTTTTAAGGAGGGATTTCAAAGATATCTGTAACAGACTGGGCACCACAGCCACCTCCTGAGCAGGAGGAGGAGGATGGTGACTCTGCAGCACTGACGATACTGCTAGAGATGATAATGGTTCCCTTTTCGTGTGGAGACAAAGCATAAAGGAATATGGTACAACATAATGAATGGTACAGAGACGGCACACACACATCCTCTCTTGAAGTGCAAATGCATGAGAATAAGCAAAGGAAAACAGGCCTTTAAAGAAGAAAAAGCCATTCTTTTTATATATGGGTATTAGTAATCTGAGGAATTTACCATTGTGTTAAGACACTACCAAAATTGGAAAAAAAAAAAAAAAGATTCTGATATTTTTACTGCACAAGGGAGCATCCAGCTGAGAAATGAAATGGTATCCACTAAATATCAGCTAAGATATGTCAGGAAGAAACACATCCTCAGGGCAGTTTGTTCCACAGGCAGCTGTCTAGGTCCATCCAAAAGAAAAATGCCTCTTCCTGCACTTGGGAGAAGGGTGAACACTCTGATATCTAATAAGGCAAAAACAGGAATGGAATTGAAACAGTTAATGGAGTGTCTAATAAAGCCTGAGGTCCCAGTGCAGCCTATCAGTAAGCACATTAACAAAGCCTCCCTTCTCTACCCAATGGCTTATTTACACTTGTAAGAACTCAATGTGTTTGAAATCTCTACCGTTCTCTTATGTTTAGTTGAAATTGGCTTGTGAGTTCAAAACCAGTTAGGGAACACACCTGCTGCCTAAACATATACATGCATACACACAATATATTGTGCAGTGGCACAAGTCTTGTTCTGTTATGAGACCAGGCTAAAAAGCAGCATGGGAATGTTACCCCTTTGACCCCTTCCCAAAATTGGGACCTGAATTCACACCAGCATTTTACACTTACATTCCCAGAGGGCATCCATAGCCATGCTCAGGACCAGGACCAGGATAGCAGGCAGGAGCTGGATGGCTTCTACTGTCCCAAATCACAGGGCTGGGAGCACGAGAGACACACTCACCTCCCTCCATCCACACCTGAGTGTCTCTCTATACAGAGCAATTTTGGGGTGAGGGACATCCGTCATCTCCCAGATCCCCAGGAACATCATTTTGGCCCCGTGTGCTTGGGGCACGTGTGCTGGCGGACACAGGCTGCGATTGCCAAACCCCCCGCCCCGGGTGGGCGCCGGCACTCCCCGAGCAATCCCTCTTGTCACGCCGCGCAGATAAAACCTTCGCATTCGCCAGAACACGTCGGCTCGTTTCCCCACCGCTTTCACAACAGGGCTCACCAACCTCCACTACGATCTATGCTGGAGCCATCACTCAGTGATTTGTGATGTACTGAAACACAGTTTACATTGCAAAAAGCTCTAATATGTCCCTGGAAAGCAATTAAGAGAAAGTTTCATATGAGTGTTAAGGGTTTTGCTTCACGAGCAGATGTCCTCTTGGCGGATGCACCACCGACCTCTCACTCCGGCAATCTTTGCTCCACCTCAGAGCCACAGCAAGGAGAGGAGCCATCTTGCTCCTGATCAGCTAGGCTGATTTTTATTAGGCCTTTCTCCGGAAATAAGAAGTATGGTAAAGCGAGGTAATCTTCCCCCGTGGCTGCTGGTGTGGATTATAGAGCTGGCAGCAGCAGGAATGCATTAAGGAAAGCTCCCAGCAACGGGTAAGTTTTGAAATGAAAGCTGGCTCAGTGTTAATGCGCAAGTAATGTGTCCCAGCTGTCTTTAATAAAACAGCCAGCTGAAACTCAGCATCATAATAAACGGAGCAGGGATTTCACAAACATCCTGGCTGCTCAGAAAGAGACTGTCTTTTTTTTCTTCTTTTTTTTTCTTTTTCTCAGAGCTTGATTAAACATTTCCTGTTTTCAGCTTTCCAGAAAGGTCCTCAGAAGCCTCACCCCGCTGCTTTCATGTTGGCAGCCTCATTTTTCAAGGCATTCTCCTGGGCAAGGTGTGACACAGAAATGGGAGGATTTGTGTAGACCTGGTACCTGGGCAAGAAATGCCTCTGCTGTGGCTGCAGCCCCAAAAGGTTTGATGCCATCCCTGCAGGCACAGGGTGGCACGACGCTGGTGGCAGTCCCAAAAATCAGGTAGTCTCACAAGACCCCCGATAGGAGCCTTATGACCCATCACATCCTATTTGCAGACAAGGTGCAGAGGAAGTTGTCTACAGCTGGGAAATAAACCTCGGAGCACGGGTGATTTCTGGTTTTGGTGCTGATTCATGCAAAGTCACCCTAAGGCTGGACCATCGGGGCTGATTAAAGGTTCAATAACTCACATAGAACAAGCCCCTGAAGCTGAACCTGCCAAAGCAGCTGGGCTGGGTTTCATCCCATTGAACTCAGGTCAGCCTTTAGACTCTGCCCCAGCCAGTGGAGCAAAATAGGCACCTTTGGGAACAATTCATCTGAATTAATTTGAGTTTCTTTTTAAAATAAAATTTAACACATCCTAAAAGCAGGAGGACATGACTGTGCACCTCTCTTGTGTCCGTAGCCAAACCTCACATCCATCCCATGGCTGCATCCTGCCCAATTCTGGAGGAGGAGAGGAGACTCCCCTGGCCGTGCCAGTCCTTTTGATCATCCAGGGCTTCTACAGCCTTTTCCACAAATTCCTCTGAATCAGGGAATTGGAAGAAATAATGTAATTTTTCTCAGCTTTTTTCCAACCTCTAAAGACCAATCGGAGCTTGAAATCCAAAATGCGGGATGAAAGCTGCCTTGAAATTCTCACATGCTCCTGCCCCTGCCTAGCAAGCAAGAGGTACGCCTGACCTTCGGCTGAGGTACAGAGGCATTTTGCCAGCCTATAAAATTAAGTTTCAACAATTAACTTTCAATAGTGGAGGGTCTGGCTAGAAGTACTCAACTTTAATCCCAGATAGTACGTGACAACTTTCAGTGCGCTCCTTCCAAATGTTTAAAGGGCTTTGAAATTTCCTATAGGTCTGTAATATCTCCCACAAACATATAAATCTTCTCTGTGGTACAGAAGAAAGAGAAGGCTCGAAATGCTGACTGTAGCAGAAGTAGAAATATGTCCTCCTCATCTCCTGGTTTCAGTGGTATGTGTCCAAATATCGCTAGAATTCAAGCTTTGCCTATTGTTTAGAAATGCCTATGATTTCTATGTTGTTATCTTGAGAGCAAACTACAGATCCCTTCATGATTTGGAATTTAACTTCTTTTTGCCTTAACTTTCCATGACTGACAAGGGTGTTGCAAGGATTAGTTAATATTTTAAGGTGGTGATTGATGAGCAGATCTTTCAAAACACAAAGTGCCATCTGATGCTGAGGATTTTCAGGGGTGTTTGGAGAGTGGCATTCCTAAGGAGCTAGTCTGAACTTGACCTCTCTAGATCATAAAATTATCATACAAACCAACATTAAATGGAAATATTCTTTAATGTTCATTTTCAGTAACAGGTTGGTGAATAGCGAGGGCTTCGGTTGATGCTTCTGGCTACCCATAAATTTCTGCAGGATTTGTAACATTCTGAGGGATGTTCCAAGAAAACAGATTAATTTTCTTTCCCCCGCAGTCTTATTTTACTTTGAATCCTCAGAATTTTCTTTTCCTAAAACAAGGTATCAAAATATCTTGGATGGAATTATTCAATACATACTGTGAAACACCTTGCCAAAAAACATTCACTTCAAACAGTATTTGTTTGGAGTACCTGAGTTTTCCTTCAGCCTCAGGAATTCTGCTTAGCACAACTCCATAATATTTTAAAATGGAAACAAAACAACATTAAAATTTATCAGCCATACGCAGTGCTTTTTTAGGCTTTGTACATTGATCTTGGGTAACTGAAAATAAGTTTTTCTGGTGTTTTCTCAATTTATTTTTTTTTACATATGTTCATTCTTTTTTCTCTTTCTGCTGGTTTTGGCTGGGATGGAGTTAATTTTCATCACAGTACCTGGTACGGGGCTGTGTTTGGGATTTGTGCTGAAAACAGTGTTGATAGCACAGGGATGTTCTCGTTCCTGCTGAGCAGTGCTCACACAGAGCCAAGGGCTTTTCTGCTCCTCACCCCACCCCACCAGCGAGTAGCTGGGGGTGCACAAGGAGTTGGGAGGGGACACAGCCAGGACAGCTGACCCCAATGGCCAAAGGGATATTCCATACCATATGACGTCATGCTCAGCATATAAATCTGGGGGAAGAAGAAGGAAGGGGAGGGCATTCAGAGGGATGGCGTTTGTCTTCCCAAGTCACCGTTAGGTGTGATGGTGCCCTGCTTTCCTGGAGATGGCTGAACACCTGCCTGCCAGTGGGAAGTGGGGAGTGAATTCCTCATTCTGCTTTGCTTGTGTGCATGGCTTTTGCTTTACCTATTAAAATGTCTTTATCTCAACACACAAGTTTTCTCACTTTTACTCTTCTGATTCTCTCTTCCATCCCACTGTGGGGGATTGAGCGGTATTAATTAATTAGCTGCCAGCTGGGGTTAAATCACAACACTCTTCTATGCAATCTTCTTTATTATCCTCTTACAAGTTTTCAGAAAGTTTACCTTCAGGTTGTGAATGAACTGAAGATAAAGTGTACGCACCTAGCTCTCCTCAATAACGCATGCCTTGCCTATTATCAAAATTTCTGAAATAACTATCAGTGAAATATTTCATATTTTCAGGATTTTTTCCAAATACTAGTATGGCTATCCCACAGAGGTGATTTGGAGTAGCTCATATTCTTTATGGTTTTGTAGTCCATGCAATAGACCAAACCACAAATAGAGAAAAAAAATATATCTCAACAACCAGCTAAAACTATTTTCAAAAAAAAAAGTTTCTACCCAAGAATGACTTTATGTCAAAAACGTGACATTCTTTAAGGAGAAGAGGAAAAAAAAAAAAAACCAACCCCAAACCCCAAACTCTTTTGAGAAACTTTTCTATTTCAAAATTTAAAGACAATATCCTTTCTCACTGTTTGAATTGCTTCCATTCGAAGACTAAAGAAAACAAATATTTTTCCTGCTGAAAATGTATGGAGAAGCAGGGGAAATAGTGAACTCATTTTTTGTCTCTACCTTCATGCTCCCACTCTAACAAAAAAGCCCCACAAAATCAAAATGAAATACAAAGTCAAGAATCAGAAGCCATCCTCTCCATTTCCATTATGTCACAAGTTATAAATTATCTTCCCAAATATGAGAGCAGTTCTGATGAAAGCAAGTCCTAGACAAAAATGACTTAGCCTTGAAATGAACTGCTGTCCCAGAAGGAAGGTTTGATTTTGCTGAGCCCAAACTTTCTCTTTCAGAAATTTGCCAATCAAGCTGCTCCTTTGCTCTGCAAATTGCTACTGAGTTCACACCTCAGGCTGCAGGCAAAGTAAAACATTACAGTACAACCTACAAAATCAGCCTAGGAGCTTGCCCAGGACAGGTGGACAATTTGACCTTTGGAACAGTTGGGTCTTTTCATTTTCCATTTCTAAAGCCTAGAATTAAACACTGGTCTCAACAAAATAACCTTGAAAGAGGCCTTCAGATAGCACAACCTGTGTCTGTTGTACAGCAATGCTCGCAGGCCTGAAAAGGGAACAAGCCTCTATTGTTTTTGACGCTGCCCCTTCCCCCAAGATTGCTGGTCTGACACATACAAAGCCAGGGATAAAGGAAAGGGGCTGTTATTATCCTCCTTCGCTTCTCCATTTTATGGGCTGAGAACCAGGCCAGAAGGTCCCATGACTTTTTCTTGGACGCACACCCAAAGTCTGTGCCAGCAATGGTATTTAACCCAGCTCTTTGTCCTAGGCCAATGTTTTATCAATAAGACCCACTTTCTCCCTCCATAGATTTTTTCCAAACAAATACACATTTTTCAGACTGTCCTTACTCTTCCTAAGGCATGTCATCCCTGTCAGCCGTTCCCTGGCATCTGTCCAACCAACACGACCATTGCTTGTTAGCAGCTTTGTCCCACTGAGAACATTGCTACATTCATGATGCTCCACTGAGATCAAAGGTCCCAACCAAGACAGAGGCTTAGTTGTTTTAAACATCACCTAAATTTACATTTCTACAAAGTAAACATTTCCATAAGTAAAAACTCTTCTGTCAGAGTTGATGCATGTCAACTTTACGCACAGCACGTCCTTGGCTGTGGAGGAGTAACTGCTGCTCATACAAGTCATCGTTTCTGGGAATGGAGAGACAATTCCCCATGGCATTCTTGGACACTTGGAAAAAGTGCTATTTGTGATTGGGTCAGACAGGTTCCCTTTGCCAGGACGGAGACAACACTGGTGTGGGCACACCCAGCTAGTTCAAAGCACTGTGAAAAGTAGCAGTACCATTCTCTAGTGGAGACCTGCTTTGGCAGAGCAGGGATTAAGATGGTGTCTCACAAACCTGTACTAAATACGGACAAACACGAGTGATGGGAGTGGTTGATCAGGTTCAGTGATGATTATAACATGGTCTTTATTGCAGGCAAGACTGCTAATTTATAACTCCATCCATACTAATTAAAGGTCAAGTATACTTTTTTCCAGATTCTCCAGCAATCTAAATGGGAAAGCTCATCTTTATTTTTAGGAGGTTAAAGAATGGGATGTCCATATTAAGTGATTGTTTAGAAACTTCTGCATTCATTTGTGCATCAGTTAGTCTTGAACTCTGTCCTTCATAATAACATTCATAATAATAATGCTAACATTAATGGGATAGAAACTGATGTGGGTCCTGCCATAGAGGCTGTGCTGTGATTTTATCAGTGAACAAGCCCATCTTTTCTGAGGTTTTTTTTATACTTGTTTTTGTTCTACAACTGAACAAAACCCAAACTTTCTAAATTTGTTTCATTCACAGGAAGAAAAAGATATGACAGGCCATCCTGGACCACAAAAACCTTGCTAATAAGAAACATAGCTCCAACAAACCAGTTTTTATCAACCTAAAGAAAAAGATGTGAAGAAACACAATGAAAGTAGAGCTAGTTGCGAGACTTCAGACTGGTTGCAAAGGTGAGACCCTTCATGAATAGCATGGGGAGATGACAATGCCATCACTGCATCATCACTTCAGTGGTACTTGTGACCTTTTGGCCAGTGTATTGGGGCACAGAGGAAAGCCCACCTCCATCAGTAGGGGCAGAAGACTTGGAGAAGGCAATTTCCGCTCATGCCACCCGTATTTAGCCAGGGGCATGGTCTGCTCCAGAGGAAACAGTCACAGGTACTATACTAGCAACATCCATAGCAGGGACAGGGTCTAGCTTCAACTTCAAGGACAAAGAGCTTCAAGTAGAACTTCCTGTAGACTCTCAGACTGACTTGTCAAAAGTGTCTTGCTATGAGGACATTTATTTTTGTTTGTTTGTTTGTTTGTTTGCGTGGTTTTGCACTTCCCAAGAGTTAGGCCAGAAGTGGGAGCAAGGAGACATTACACACAATGCTGCCCTCACAGCATTTCCAGCCACCAGCACAAGGGAGGGCAGGAAAACTCACAGGAAGGCCATTTTTTCAGAATAAGAGTGTTCGGATAAATACTGACTACTTCAAGGCTTAATTACTCCAGTGCAATATGGGGAAAACAAGAACGGAAAATGCCTCTAAGATCACCCAGGCTCATTGCCTGCATAGGATTATGCCTCGTCTCTGTTCTGTCCAGTGCTGGTATACAATTCCCTACCAAGGAACCCACATGCTCATTTTGGTAGGGCAGCAGAAGTCCTCATCCTGTCGAGGAGGGCAGCTACTCAAAGCAGGGGTTTTATGCATTTGGGGTAGCAATTAGCACTGGCAGTCCAACCTCAGAGTCCTTTCCCAGTGGTATTTTCTTCTGGAAAGGGACCCGTGTTTTATTTGTTTTCCCCTGTGCTTCTTCATTTTATACCCAAGTGAAGACAGTGCCTGTTGAACCAAGCTGCCTTTTCTATTACTTCACCATTTCCATCTCTTTTCTCTTCCCTCTGCATGTTGCTGAGAAATTATCATCATGTCCTCACGGGGAAAGATTAACACCTCACTTTACTAGCAGTTGCCCCAAATTTCCCTTTCCTAATTTTTTTCTCATTGCTCCTCCATGTACCTTCACAGCTCCTGAGGGAAGTCATAAAGAGAGAAATGTTCTTTTCCTTCCAGAAAGCAGCCCAAACTAACATTTTCTTTTGTCTATATGACCCATTGTCCACAATCTAGGTCAGATTCTCAGCCAATACAAAGCTCATAAAGCTCAGATGGCAGCTGAGAATTGATGTAAAATGAGTTTGAGCAAAAACATAAGCCTCTGGTTTTGGACTGTCCTGGCTGCACAGATTAGCCACTTTCAATACTGCTAGCAGAAACCATCTCTCAGGTAGGGTGGGCAAAGAGACTGTCCAATGCAGAAAAGTTGGTATTGTATATATTAATATAATCTCTAGACATCTGAAGTAAAACAAGTTGCTATTGTAGCCAGCCTAAAAAGCTCTAGGGTTAAAAGAACAAGTAATCAGTCTCTCAGAAATGTTTTTTTCTTTTCATAACAGTCTTTGTGGCCACATTCATCCTTACAAACTATAAGGCCATTGACATCTACCAAAAGCATTTCCTGCCTTTCTGTCTCAAAGCACACACATTTCTGCCCAGCGTGGAAACCCTGCAATGAACATGTGTTGCCCTGCAGCAAATGTACTGAGGGATGTATAAGACATATAAGCAACATGGAAGCCAAGAAACACGATGGATAAAACAGGCTGGATTTTCATCGCTGGTGGCCATAACAACACACGATAGAAAGTGTAATAAGTACGGTGTTTCCGAGAGGATGTGAGGTTATGGATCCAGCAATATCGGTAAATGGCGTCGGCTCTTCAGTTTGACCACATAATAGCTAAACTGCTGTATTTTCCACACTGCTCAGCTAAACAGCTTAAATTGGACGTTCTCGAAGGCTAAAAGGAATCAATTTCATCCTAAACAATTCCAAGGCCAACCTGACCAAAGCCTTTAATTCATGCCAGTTAAAGTCAAAAGCTTTATGGTGCTGGTTATTGTTTAATATTCACTGGCGGAGTGAAGTGCGATGGCCTCGTTCCCCTTGACCTCCCACTGCAGAGGTAACCAGCAGCTGATAACTGGGATTACTCAGAAGTGAGGAGCTCCCTGGGTCAGTCCTCCCTTACCTTATCTTGGTGCAGCTCTGCACCCTTCCTCATTACCTGGAAGCTATTAACTCCCTGGTCTGCGCTCCCCTTTCAGGGGCCACTGTGCAGAGCGTGTTGCTGACCAGTTCCTGGTATGTTCTTTCATCTGATGAAAGAGCTTATTTAAACAGAAATTTGAACATTTCTGCTCTGCCAGGCACTGGCTGAAAATATGTTAGTAGATGCTTTGTCATGAGCAAATCCAGACCAGAGTTTCCTTCTAGGTTCCTCAAGTCCTCAGTTTTCAGCCAGGTAGGTAAAAATCATTCACATTTTACAGATGAGGAAACTGTGGTGGAGCAAAGAGTATAAGAAACGCACCCAAGATCAACAGTGGTATTTTTTTGTGGTGGAGTGAAGAGTCAAGTTCAGATCTCCTGCCACCCAGTGGGGTGCTTTCACCACACCACCCTCCTTCCTTTGCAGGCCTGCTAGAGCTGGGTTAACGGACAACACTTCAAACCCAGTGGCACCAGTCATCCCACAGAGAGCAAAACAGTGCCCAGGGTCAGCAGCTGGACTGCTAAAATGCAGAAGCAAGACACATCACACACATCTCCTGCAGAAAGACAAGCATACAGTCAGGGCTGGAGTGTCCCACCACCATCTAAGGCATAAAAAGCTAAAATTTGGCTTTAAAGGAAACTACACAGACAGCTTGTGGAAACCACTTGCAAACAGCCCTGTCATCCAGCCCAGGACCTGATAGATCAGACCACCCACTCCAGTACAGGCATCAGGCGCCACGTACCTGGTGATCAGTAGGGGAGGAATTCATGTCGCCTAATTTCAGATGCATGCAAGATAGAGCTGGCCACCCTCCTACTCTTCAATAGAAGATTTTTAAGGAGGTGTTTGTCTGACCTACTTTAGAGGTCTGTTTTAAGATAAGCAGAATTATACCCTGGATATAAAAACCAGCATCTGCAGAGTCTAGCTCAGATGGAAATATCTATGCTCCATGCATCTACTTTTGATCATGTATATCTCACCCAACATGACAAATGGAATAAACTTAACTTGAAGTAGAATTCTCTCAAAAATATGTGAAGTGATGCTTAGTCCACAGTGGCTTTCCTTTATTTTTTTTTAAAAGTAAATATATATATCTATCTATATATCTCTATCTATCTATCTATTTATCTTTCACATAGATATAGATGTAGTGCAATATCATTTGGCCACAGTACAGAGCTGATACTTAGGATCATGGGGAATGTTTCCATTATGAAAGATGCTAATTAAGTTGAGTGTTTTAGATGCAGTCCTATTTATCTGCAGAGAAAGTTCATGTTCTCATTTTCCTCTGGGGAAAGTGGGAATCAAAGAGTAAAGAAGAGTCTCTCCCTATCTTCTTGCTCTCTTTTTCTGGTCAGCTCTGTTCTCAAAACACCCTCTTTGCGGTCAGCTGGGGTTACACGCACAGCTGATTTGTGGCAGCTCTGGGCTTTCTGCTATCATCTCCTCTCTCCTTCTCTTGTGTTTCTGGCTCATTTGCTTTTACACACAAAAAATTCAACCAAAACAATATCCTGACCCCAGGTTTGCCACCTTCTGCCAGTGCAACACCTCAGGTAGTACAGCTGGGTTTCTGAAGAGCCTCGGTACAACTTCTGTTTTGGGAAACAGCTTCTATTATTTGAACTCAGACCTATCTGTCTGGAGTGGAGGATGGCCATAATAGCCAGTAATTCAGTGATATTTTGCAGAAGTGGTCAGGCATGGGTAAAACAAGTAGCAGAGCTTGTCCCCTTCAGCTCTCGGTCTCCTCCTGCATGGTCCTGGAACAGACCCTACTTTCAATCACTTCCTATTTTGCCAGACTTTAACTGTGTGGGCTGAAATGTTATGCTCCGGATATCTGCTGCGGGCTAAGTGTTTCAAGACAATTTGAGACAAAACTTTTCAGGAGATTTTGTGCACAAGGTAAGGGAAAAATACATTCTTTTGCCCACGTTAAGCAAGCTGTTCCTTGAACAGCGAGACTGAGGAAATGTGGTTTTACCTCAACACGCACTCTTTGGCTGCTAACATAACCTCTCTGCAATCCCCCTCATTCTTCCCGTGCCTTCTGCTCCGGCTGGTGGCATTACCAGCTCTGCTGACAGCCCATTTAATAGCACGTCTGTGTATTAACATCTACCTAAATACTGAGGAGAAATGAAAATGAGTAAACGACCTAATCCAAAGCCTCGTGGGCCAAGGACAATTACTTCAACAGCTCCGTGGAGCTTTAGATCAGGCCCAGAAGTAGGAACAGGACTTGGCAGGTACCTTTAATTTGGGATTTATTTTGAAGAAACAAACCAATTAAAAAATCCCTAACTTTTCTACCAAGACAGTGTTTTCCAAAATGTTTCCAGACTCATCCTTGTCTCTTGGGTACAACCTTTTTGCACAATTAAAAAAAAAATCAAGCAAATTATTAGCATGATAAGTTGCATTACAGAGAGCAGTTGTGCACTAGCGCAATGTGGGGAAGGTGCTGAGGTGAATGTATTTAGAGCAGCTGTAAGCAAAGATGCTAAAGGACTGTAATAGATTCCATGTTTATAGCTTTGCTGGCACCCGCAAGGGACTGGAAAGATGTTCTGAACAGTGATAGAAGAGATGTTTTCTGGGAAAAATCTTGCATTGCCTTCCGAGTTTAATGGCTTGAAGGAGTCCAGCCCAGGTGTTCACTGCAGAGGATTAATCCAACACCTGAGACACAAGCAGTCTCCAGGAGTCTGCTCCATGCTCTCACCCGGTGACTTGGGGCAGGGCAGAAGAGCCAGCAACCTGGTATTCATTTGCACATGGAAATGCTATGCTGGATGTGACAAATGAGGCTCAGAGAGTGCTGATGGGCTGAGGGAATGTCAGAGAAGACACCTTTGCTTTGAGGTGGGGGACCTACTTTGGCATTTTTTATATTTGCAGCAGGGCAGTAGGAGCAAAGCAGGTAAAAGCTGCATGATTGTCCACACAAGTGAGGATGAGGTGCAAACACAACACCACCTTCTGCTTCACTTCATTTTGAGGGGAGGGTGGAGAGGCTCTCTCTTGCAGTCAAAAGGTTTCCTAGCTTTAGCAGGCCACATGCTATTAGGAATAACTGATCTGATTAAGAGCTGTTGTCACTTACATCGCAGCACTTGACTTATGCTGTATTTTACAACTAGTGGGAAGGATATGCAAAGGCAGAAAGCAGAATTAGAGAGAAAGCAAGGATTTTCTTGTTTGTGATTCCTTGGTGTTTGAGTTTTTCCAGGTGAAAAGCTCTTCCTATGGTCTTCACCTGAGTATCTGTAGGTGACTCAAGAGGAAAAGCCTTCCCACTCCATCTCTGAATTTGGCCTACATTCTTCATATTTCCTTACAAATTTGTTTTCAGCAGCAGCAGAAAAGATGATATTGCTACCCAAGGCCTTATAATACAACATCATCCTGTGCTAAAGCTGGCAAAACCCTTCTTCCTTAGTCACCTGGCTGCATCCAGTCTTTTCCAGCAGTGCATGAAAATTAAAAAGTCAATGAGAGTCTAAGAACTTGTTTGAAGAAATGCTTATCTAAAATATGAAATGTCTGGTAGCTTAGAAGAGGAGTGAATGGTCACTGCCCAGACCAGAACAGAAATTTCCACATAAGACACTAGCTAGACACCAGCTAAATGATATCTTTTGAGTACTCACAGAGGAGGCACCAGTATAAGAAGCATGTTTGATCATTTCTCTGGTGTGGCCTTTTGGGTTCAGTTAAAGCAGGGAGATGAAGTGCCACGGAAAAAATATATACTGACCACTCTTCTCCTTGCACTACTTGTAAGGGATACGAAGAAGACAATAAACCCCACCTGGTCATCCAACTTGGTTAATAAGCCACAGAATCACACCATGCAAACCCATTGCTCTGCATGCATTATATTGGCTGATGAAATAGCAGCAAATTCATTCTCTGCTTAGAGAGCAGAGCTGCAGTATTATTATCAATTCTCCTGCCACCAGCCCTTCCACCATCACAAGAATGAACACACAGGCAGTCTTTTTCATATGCCCAAAAGTGTCTGAGATGCTCATCAAAATGAACAATTCATCTTCCTGGTGTTGCATGAAGAAGTCCCAGCTCCTTGGTGACTGCATAAACTTCCTGAATACAAGAACATGCATGTAATTACCAGCAGCCCTAAGGTTAGCATAAATCAAAGTGAGAAGTCAGCTGCCAGTGGCACTTCAGATGCAATGCCCACGTCTCGAATGGAGCTGAGCTAAAGCAATAACCCCATCCAAGTCCCTGAATGGGACATGGCTTGTAATGGCCTGGCACAAAGCTACATTATGCCACAAACTGCACCTGCTTCTAGAGCTGCCGTAGCAGTAGCAAATAGAGATGCCACCTGGCAAGATGGAATTTCCTGAAGCCTGCAATGTCGGAGTGAAAAAAAACCCCAAACCAACAAACAGATGGTGCCTACAGAAATGGGAGCTATATGGAAACAACAAAGGGCATTACAACAACAACAAATACACTGCTCTCAGCCCTCTCTAAACTGTCACGCACATCCTTAGTGGGTGGTAAAGACAGGCCTAAATTCAGGTGCCTTCTCTCCCCGGAGAAAGGGATCTTGTTTTTCAAGTTCATTGCTCCTCAAACTGTATGAAAAAAGATTAGAATCACAAAGACCTACTGAGCAGTGTCTGTCCCTGAGCATAAAGACAGCAAAAAAATAAAACCCAAGGACTGACATTGCTAGAAACAGGCCATCTGCAAAGGGATGTAAATGTGACTGTGCCCCCAAGTCATGGCTTACGGTCTTGGAAAGCAGAAACATGCTGACTGAAAGCACACAATTAGTGCCAAGAGAATATAAAGTATGGGAATACAAGAAGTGGGGAGGTGGTCAAATTTGCAAAAGGAAAACAAAAGTTTGTTTATCTCAATGAATTCATTGCAAAACTTGGAAGTAACAAACAATCAGAGGTGCCTCTGCCATGGGTTATTGATTCCGTTGGTGTCCGGCTCCAGTTGAAGCCACCAGTTACAGAATAAATGGCCTGAAAGGAGAATTACTTCCTGACTTACAATAGTTATGCCCTGCGACATAAGAGTTTATGTCCTTCCCATAACTCTTGTTTATGTAGTCTTTAAAGTGTTATGATTATAATGCTGGATAGTCCTGTCATTTACTGAAATAACTCATCCTTATTTCCATACGGCCAACTATTTCTTGAGTCATGACCCTTGAGATTTCACAATAGACTTGAAGTAATAATTGTATCTCAAGGATCCAAAAGAGCTTTTCAAATCATGGACAAGATCCTGGCTCCATTGGCAGGAGACACCCCAAGGTCATACTGATGGAGCCTCCAAAGTAGTAGTCTCCTTGGAGACTGAAGTTACCTTCCCATGGGAAGGGCAGGAGAAGGGGAGACATGGCTCTCCAGGTATCCAAGGAGCAACTGCAAAATCTCACATGTCTAAAATCATCCACAGAAAAGTCAGTATCTACTCATAGGTGGCAAGATACTCCAGAAATTATTTCTGGACCACCTTCATGAGGAAGCAGCCCATTACGTCTTAACCCCTATTAGTGTCTTTGCCCTACAATCCCATGAAGTTTCCCTATCTCACATCACACCTGCAGGCTATGGCCCCAGGAGCTTTACTCTGACAAAGCAGAGGCAGACACAACTCAGCTCTGTTCACTTTTTGATCCTATTTCCTGAACACTAGTAGGTCATTTGGGAATATGGCAAAGGGTTGTCTTCCTTTTTTGTCTTATGTTCTAGAGAAGGGAAATATCTCAAAAGTAAAAGCTGGAGCAGCCTGGCCATCTTCAAGGGGTGCAGGTCATGTATTTGTGGTGGTATTATATGTGGTGAAACATCTATGCTATCATCTCCACAGGCATTAGCTAACCCCAAAGGCATGACCGTAAAGGTGCAAAGACCTGATCTATATATTTCCTCTTCTTCTTCTTTTTTT
>VXBL01006360.1:214546-275777 GCA_013400195.1 Aramus guarauna
TTTTTCTCCCATTGCCCTGCCCTTTTCTGCTATGGTTCCTCTGCTTTCCATACATCCAAACATCACTAGGAAACCTTTCAGCCCTACCTTTCAGTTTCTCCCTTACAATGAAACCAGTTAAGAATGCTTCATCCCAACCTCACTGGTGTTTCCGGTGGTCTCCTTTTGGCTAGATGACCCTGGTATCCCATTAAAGAGTCTGTAAGGATCAGTGTGATACTTCCACACTCTGCTTCAGTGTGACGTGCTACAAGCTATGCGTAATAAATAGAGCTACATGTATCCTTATGTGTATGTGTTTCTCATCTCATTTTCTTTCAACAGGAACATCCATATATTGATCTCCTTGCTCCTTCCACATGCCACACACAAAGTATTTCTGCCCACCATTCACACAGACCTAAGTCAGCAATCATCTACAGCTTGGGCCACAGCCTGGGAGAAACATCTCATACTCATTTGGGTAGAAGACCCAACACTGAAGCATTGCTCTTTGCAGAGGGACACCAAAGTTTTCTGTATCAACTCAGTATACATCCTCCTGGGGAAGTTTCACACCCTTCCAGAATAACTGCAGCGTGCTGAGACCTCTGTGTGATCAACAGGTGACCATCTCACCCAGGTTTTAAGCTTCTCTTCGGGCAGGGCTAAGTTTAAAGACAGCCTTTGTCTTCACTTTTTTCCCTAACGAACATCATGCTGCACTGCTTCTGTGTTATAACTTCAGGAGGCTCAGCTCAGGCTACCCGTCTTGTGAGACCAGGGCAAGCAACCCAGCAGAAGCTAACAAATGAGAGAGTCAAGATGATGCAGAAGTGGAAAGAGGGAGAAGAGAAGAGAAGAGAAGAGAAGAGAAGAGAAGAGAAGAGAAGAGAAGAGAAGAGAAGAGAAGAGAAGAGAAGAGAAGAGAAGAGAAGAGAAGAGAAGAAGCAGCAGCTTCAAACAAGAAGCACTTGAATCCAGTTCATGGGGGGGGAAGACTTAAAGACAGAAGAGTTGGCACAAGGGCAAACACAAAATTATCACAGTCTCAAAAGTGGATCCAGTCACAGATGCCAGATGCAACACAGGAATAGTTCAGCTCCAGAACAGAACTTTCCAGCTCCTATCTATTTCTGGGATAATCAGTACCATGGGGGAAAGGGAAATAGAAACACTATAAAGTTTATCTAAGGGATGGTAACACACCCAGCATTTGATGTGAGAAAAGCAAATGTGCTATCATCTAGCATGTGTACTGCAGGAATGGCCACAGGCCTGGGCTGGAATCAAGGTCTATTGCGCTGAACTGTGTGAGTGCACATGGAGAGGCTGAAGTGAAAATACTTTCACCATCTGTTCTGACAGCATTTGAACCAAATATGCAAAGACTGAAGGTCTGGGATTTTTTCCCCCAACAACTCAGAAATGAACGAAAACTCTCCTATGATCCCTAAAATAAAATTCAGCAAACATTTTCAAGTTTTCCCATCTTTGTTCAAAGCACATCACAGAAGATGAAAGGCTGCAACATTCTTGAGCTCAGGTGAAATATGCCAATTTACTACCACTGGAGAATTAGGTTTCTAAAACTTGTTGGTCTGTTCAAAAGATGTTGGAAGTGTCCTGGTAGAGTTTTAGGCAAAGGCTGTAATCAAAACAACTGAGCCAGAGCGTGAGAGTGGGGAAGAGGAACAGAGAGAAAACCAGATAAACCAGGATTTCAGGAGTGGCTAATGACTCCAGATGTCTCATTTCTAAAGACTTCAGCTGAAAGGAGACCAGAGTGTCCCACATGTGAATCAGTAGAGATTCACCACTGGGAGCAGAAGCTGGGCATCAGATAGTAAAGTGGATAACAAACCTGAGTCAACACAGCTGGTACCAACTCCTCACTCTGCTGGCTGGTCTTAACTAAAATTCACTGCCTCTGCTTTTCACTTCCTGGCCCAAGTTGTCTTGACAATACAGCACGACCTCTTCAAAGAAGGAATTGCCTCCCATTCTGGATGGCACACCTCCTATAGACATGGATAACACAAGTGTTACTCCATCTCCCTTTGTCCTTGGTGAAGAGAAAGAGGCTTTCTCAGGAGATCAGTTTTAGGTGACTGTTTCATGATGTCCCGCTCTCTATTGACTGTATTGTCTGTAATGTTTCCATTGCCTTCAGTTCCGATTTAGGCACCCACACTGTAAACTTCAATACTTGGCCAGATAAATCCCATCTTATATATCTCTTGTCTCTATTTCAGGGAGCCCAGATTCCAGGCAAGGCCTCAGTATTCAGCAATAAAATGACTAATGTTAGATAGATCTGAACACACAGAGGCACTGGGCTTACCGCCACCAGTTATTTAGGGACTCAGCTCCTAACCTGCACCATAGCTGGGAAACCACTGGGAATCAGGGACCTAAATGCCTCTGTGGATCAAGATCCAAATTCCTGACTTACTGGAAGTGTAACAGCAATGACCTTTACCCACCTTCCAAGGGCTTCAGTGGAGTTTTTGTGGTTTCATACTCCTCTCACATCCACTGCTACTGATCTGCTGACCTCAGGGGTCCTGGGATGCAGCCCACATTTGGGGCAGGATGAGAATTGGCACTATGGCCTTTTTCCCGTTCCCAAGAACCAGCCTATAATCAGAAACTGGCAAACCTCAGAAAGTTTGGCATGCCATCCAAAGAAGTTCATATGAAAACTTTAGGGACAGGAACCGGGATCCAAATCTGCTGAGAGCAAACAGGACTTCTTACCATAGCAGGGCAGAAAGTGCTAGTAACAATAGGCATTTTGTGGTGTTTCACTTTGAGCCCCAACTGGAGCCAAGGAGCACACACCATCTGTAGACGAATTTTAGACTGCAATGAACCTTTTTTTTCTACATACCAGAGTGAAAAAAAAGGCTGGGAAAAGGCTCTGGATTGTCACTTGCATCTATTCAAATATAGCTAGTCAGTCACTAATGACAACCTACATTGAGACATGTCCAAAACGCAAACCAACCCTTTGATGGAGGTCTTTAAGAGTCTGAGTAATGGGGGTTTGGGTTTTTTTTTTCTCCCCTCTCCTCTTCTTTATTTTCCCCTCAGTTCTTCAGGGTCCCCAGATCAGAAACAGGAGTGCCAAAATACGAGGGGAACTGCCCATCCTGCCAGGTTCCCTCAAAGCAATGAATACTGTTATTCTTCACGTCCCTCAGTGTGCTTTCACTGTCCCTCACTGTCCAACGGGGGCTGCGAGCGCACACACCTCGCCAGTGATCTAGGTGTCATGTTAGTGGTCACGGCCAGTGATGGGCAAACTGCAGAAAGGTGGTAACTAGTAAAGCTGTAATTAAACATCAGCTGGCAGGGAAAGGCCTTCTTGTACAGGTGACCTGACAGGTTTTGCGGGAATTTAAGTCCTTTTTCAGATAAGCCCTGAAGAGAGGCCTGTGTGTCAAATTAGTTGTTGATATATTTCTGTCTAAATAATCTAACAAAAATCTTCTCTTTAACCTACAAACTTGTCTCTTCTTTTGACAACTAGCCTATGACCTCTCAATCTTTCAGGCACATAGGCACCTTGATTTTGGACCATAAAAGCTATTGAGGCACTGCAGACTGGAGCATTCCACCGGACGCAAGCATGGTTTCCTGTCTCTACTGCCAGATCTTCCTCCAGTGAGAGACACTGGCATGTGTATAGAAATATCTGAGGATTTCTTTTTTTTTTTTTTTTTTGCTTTTTGTAATTGCACTCATGCTTTGATGCAGATACAATTCAGAGAAACACAGAGTTGTCACATTTTGTGACAGAGTCCCAGATGTGAGGGGAGCACTGAGGTGGTACTCCTGCCAATAGATCCAGAAGTCCCTCACTGAAGTCAGAGACAGCCAAAATCTTCCCCTCCATGGGCCTCTAGAGAATAAAGATCACCTTCAAATCCCACCTGCATTTGGAGGTGAACAGCAGAAGCCAGGCAGAGGGGAACTGTAGGGTGGTCTTTGACAGCTGGCTCAGCCAGTGACCATTTTTGGTAGGATCATCTGAGAATTTCCACCACTCTGGCTGTTTCCAGTAATTGTGCAAGGGAACACAAAGAGAGACAGCAGACGCTCTGGCTTGCCTGATAAGATTAAGCAAAATTTTAAACAGCGTCATTACAAGAGAGAAATCAAAATGCTCAAGTTTGTCTTCTTCCCCTTATACCGTCTCCCTAAGTCTCAGTAGGAAAAGCAAAAAAGCAAGCCTTAGATATTTCTAGTTAGTATTTTAAACCTTTCCACTCTGCTAGCTAGGAAATGCTGCAAAACTTCTCTAGATACTCAGAGCTAATTGAGTCACTGAGTGCAGGGGAGCTCATTGAACCAGACTGAGCCAAGGAACAAATTATAGCCTGCATGACCTATTGAAGAGTCTTTTCATCTTTATCATTTTAATTCCACCCTTCCTTTTAATTAAACAGTTTATTTTTCTGGAAAAAGAGGAAATCCCAAATGCCATTATTTGGGAATTTTCAAGCAATTATTGTCTTGCAAAATCTATCCCTGGACACCCAAGGATTTAATATGGCTCAGTACTGACTAATGAACATTTGTAGACCCCTTTGTAGAACAAATGTAGATTTGTAGGAAGGTCCCATGGACCTGAAGGAAGGCCTGTGTGGATCATTTGAAATCAGTAATAAGTGGACTTCAGCAGGATCAGGATTAATCCCACTGCATTTTCCTGAGAGCTGGGAGCTTTTCTCATCCAGCTTTCTATAGCTGTCATGACCTCATGCTGCAAGAATATTGTGTTATCCCAGCAGACAGTTAAAATGGCAATTGGTTAGCTACAATTAATAGTAATAGTACAAATAATTCTGATAGATATCAAATTACTCACAGACTCATGAAAACACCTCACAAACTGGAAAACAACTTTGCATCAGCCACGTTAGGACTAAGAAATGCTGTCCGTCTCTTCATGGCAGATGTTCATTAATTCTGATAAACATGGAAAATGCGGTCTCTCTTTCCATCATGAACTGGGTAATGGTCATAAGTTCAGGCAAGCAGAGCTTTGGTATGAAAACACACAGGAGTCCTGACAATTCAAAGAGAGGCTTTTTTCTTCTACTCTCTTTGCTTCTATGTCTATTGCATTGTCTCTCCACTTATATTTAGCACACTTAAAAGAACTGCAGAATAATCTTTATTTATATCCATAAAATAAATCCAGAGGGAGTCAAAGGGCTGATGAAGAAAACTGCACAAGGCTGCAAAGGTAGTGGATCGCCTTCAACATTGTGAATCCAAATCCAGAATTCAGAAGTTTGTTAGGAGCAAGCAATGCATGGGCATGGCATGAATGGACTCCAAACAAAGAGTACAGTGGGACATTTATGAGTTAGGCACAGAGGACAATAAATCACAGCTGTACTTATATCGTTATGGTCATCCCAAAAGAATTCAGGATTGCAGATAAACATATGGAGATATTTTCACCTTCCTCAGAAAAGAAGTTGCCTCAGCCTTCACTATGTCAAGAGAGAATAACAGAATCATTGGGACCAGAAGTAGAGCAAAATTTTTTACCCAGCTGAAACTAGGGAAAAACTTGGTAAAGAATCACAGAAAAGGACTGAAAACAATCCCAGGAGTAATGTACCATGTTCTGCTGCCCCAAGATAAGATCTAAACCCATTCCCACAGACCCCCATAGCAGATCCCGCAGCTAACACTTTCTACTATTCCTAATGTCCAAACTGATTTTCATAGAATCCTAGAATGGTTTGAGTTGGAAGGAACCTCAAAAATCATCTAGTTCCAACCCCCCGCCATGGGCAGGGACACCCTCCACTAGACCAGGCTGCCCAAAGAACCGTCCAGCCTGGCTTTGAACACTTCCAGGGACGGGGCATCCACAACATCTCTGGGCAACCTGTTCCCGTGCCTCACCACCCTCACAGTAAAAATTTTCTTCCTTATATCTAATCTAAATCTACTCTCTTTTAGTTTAAACCCATTGCCTCTTGTCCTATCTCTCCACTCCCTGATAAACAGTCCCTCTCCAGCTTTCCTGTAGGCCCTTTCAGGCACTGGAAGGCTGCTATAAGGTCTCCACGGACCCTTCTCTTCTCCAGGCTGAACAACCTCAACTCTCCTGTCTTTGTAGGAGATGTACTTCAGCCCCCTGATCATCTTCATGGCCTCCCCTGGACTCCCTCCAACAGCTCCATGTCTTTCTTGGACTAGGGACCTCAGAGCTGGACACAGTACTCCAGGTGGGGTCTCATGACAGCAGAGTAGAGGGGAAGAATCCCCTCCCTCAACCTGCTGGTCATGCTTCTTTTGATGCAGCCCAGGATAGGGTTGGCTTTCTGGGCTGCAAGTGTGCATTGCCAGCTCACGTTGAGCTTATTGTCCACCAACACCCCTAAGTCCTTCTCCTGAATCCATTCTCCACCCAGCCTGTAGTTGTGCTCAGGATTGCCCCAGCCCATATGCAGGATCTTGCACTTGGCTTTGTTGAGCTTCATGTGGTTCACACAGACCCACCTCTCAAGCCTGTCAAGGTCCCTCTGGATGGCATCCCNGTAGACCAGGTTTCTCAAAGCAAGTCCCATGGTCTAAGTAGCCAAACTCCTGGCTGTGGCACCAGTCCTGTAACCATTTGTTGACTCACCAAATTTGACTGGCCCTTTCAAAACCTTTCCCTTTGACTGAGGAGATTGATGAAAAAACTACCTGTGCTCCAGAGTCCCTTATCACTGCCCCCAGGGCTCTGTAATCCTTCTTGATGCTCCTCAGACAGCTCCTGGCTGTATCACTGGTGCCCACATGAAACAACAGCAGCCGATAATAGTCAGTGGACTGTATGAGGCTTGGTAGTGTCTCGATGACATCCCTGATCCGAGCCCCCCATAAGCAGCACGTCTCTCTAGAGAGTGCATCAGTTGGCAGATGGTGCCTCTGTACCTCTCAGAAGAGTCACCTACTGCTATCACCTGTCACCTGTTCTTAGTTGTGCTGGTTGTCACACGGGGAGCAGACCAGGCTACCTTACTCATCTCCAGCATCTCTCCTGATGTCCCGGGTCTTTCCTCTTCAATCTGCAGAGTGGAAAAGTGGTTCTGCAAGGGCACCTCAGGCTTCAGGAGAAGACTCTTCCTCCTGATGGTCCTTGCCATCACAAGCTTCCATTCTTCTGCATTATTGGCCCCTTCCCTTCTCCTGTAATTTATGTTCATTGTTTCCTGTCTTAGCCTCATATGTAGGCAATGCATAATTAAGAAATCAAACCTTTAGGTCTTCATTGTCCTGAATTCTTGAGTGTCAGCCAGCCTAGATGTGATTTTTTAATTTTTTTTAGCCATAAGTTCAGCTAAGCATGGGATCTAAATGTCTCCACTTGCCCTTAAGGGAATGCAGATCTGGGGTCTCAGGCTCATAGCAAGCAGGAAACTCTTACCTCTCTTTTTTCTGTCAGGAGCCCCTGAGAAAACTTGAATAAATTGCATCCTTGGTTTTATATCACATAAAAGAAGAAAAAATATGGACTGGCTCAGAAATAAAACGCTTCAGAGGAATATTGCTGGGCTAGGGGGAAAGGTCCTGAGAAAATGTATCCCAGGACTTGAAGGGGGAGATTTCTGGGAGGAAGGAGGAGAGGTAGGCAGAAGAGGAGCTGAAGCTCATCTGTGAGGCCTGGGACTTTTCCCAACCCAGCCAAAATACCCTTTCTGCAAGTATTTCAGGGCCTCAGAAAAACATTGGATGACTTCAGTTTGGCCCTCCATAAAAAAGGCTGAAGCAAGAGGCAGGGAAGAGAGGGTGCTGTGCCGTTCATCTGTGCCTCCTGCAATTACCTGGCAGAGTCCTGGCCTCACCCCTCTCGGTCCGTACCGGGATTTGGCTCTGTGGATTGTGACAGCAAGTGACATTTTGATGACATTCCTTATTTTATTGTCTTTCAAGGGTCTGTTACAGGAATCTACCCTTTTACTGCTTCACTGGTTTAAGTCCCCTATGAACTCTGGGTCCCCAAATTGTGAAATCGTAGACAATGAAAAGGAAGCTTATGAAACAACAGCAGTATTTTGGCTGCGCCAGCAGACATGCATTTGGACCAGCAGCTAATCCTCTTAATAATTTCTCACCACTTCATCTACTGACGCGAACAGAGTGTCTGTCTGATCCTCATAGTAGGATGTCTCAGGCTGTGCACTTCAGAGAGCCTGTAAAAACACAGTGGTTTAATATGCTTAAATCCCCCCAGCTGAAAAGAGAGCTAGAGAGACATCCCATGTCACCACGAGAGCCCCTCTATTTTGATTTGAGACAAGAGCAGTGACTGTACTGCATGAGTGGTCCTCAGTGCCTGTCTGGGAAGGTTTGGTAATGATTTCTAACTCACGCAAAAACATTATTCATCTATTTTGGTGACAGATGCCTAGCACAAAGGTCAAGGCAAAGGTTCGCTTCACTTGTCTAATCCGAACTCCCCAGCTTCCCCCTTTATTTTGGCCTATGCCTCATCCCCCAAGCTGGAGATGCTCCTCCAGGAATGCGGTAAGACTTGAAACGGGGACGACAGCCCCAGGGCTGCGCTGGTCAGATGGGGCAGGTGCTCTCAGCTCTTGGTTTGAAGCCTGCAGTGCAGAGCACAAGTCCCGACTCAACCTCAGCACCGGGCCAAGCCGGGAGAAGTGAATCAGGAGGGGAGGGCATTGGAAAGGAGTAAGTGGAGGCTGGAACCAGCCCTGCACCTCTGTTTACAAATGCTGCCACTTCAGTCGATTCATCGGGTACCAAAGTACCTCTCCGGTGTCTGCTCCTCCCACTCCATCACCCTGGGCCCAATCTTAAAAATTGCATTGGCCAATTTTGCCCTCCCGGCTCCTGCCGGGACTGCTAATGTCAGCGAGATGTCATGCCTTTCCTCCAGGATCTCAGGTACCTCCTCCGGAGGAAGTGACAGGACCCTGGGCAGGCATCACCATTAATTTATTGATTCTTCCATTTCACTCTTCTTTTGATGTTTCCACCTGTGAAAGCAGTTTGAATTGTGTACAGATGAGGTTTAGCCCACAGTGCCCCGGTGGGCATCTGTATATCACAGTGGCCGATATTCGGGGAGCGATGGGCAATTGAGGGCACTTACTACCCAGCTTTTCTGCCCCAGCTCCCTATACAGAGAAGCTGCTATGACACTAAAGCTGCGTCCTGTAGCTAGACAGTTTGAATACGGCCCTTCGTCAACACTCTCTGGAAGATGTGATGCTCCCTTCAGCCTCTGAAATAGAAAAGAAGTTTTTGAGCTTCTCTACAGTGGGCTGTGTACCAACCCCCTTCACATCCAGGGCAGTAAAACGGAGCAATCTGCACCTTTCACCCCAGCCGTCTGCTTTTCATTTTCTCCTTTAATCACAAGCAGATTTCGTCTATCAAGTGTGAAAGTTTAGCAGACCCAGAGAACCCTGCAGAGGAGGAGATCCAAATTCATTTTGTCCCTGCTGATATACATGATCCTTGATTTGAAAAAGGGGATTTGCTGAATGTTTTACCCCCATAGAGAGAAAGAAAGAGGGAAGATTTACACTCACAGGAAAGTAGTTAAGCAAATACCAGCAGTTCTATAGACAGTCTCCCCTTGCTTCAGGAACAAAACCCACCTTCTCTGTGATAAAAAGAAACACAAACCATGAAGAAAAATGTGCATGGTTACTGATGCACTCAGCTCAGCGCCAGCTGACCTCTGCTTCTTTTCCTACGTGTTCTGCGTTTGCACATTGCCTTGCACTATGAAAAAATACCTTCATCTCTTACAGGAGCTTAAAGCCCACCAACAGAAGATGAGAGAGAAGCAGGGACACGTGCTGACCGCACACGTAGGTGTGCTTGTGGCATGGATTCACATGGAGGTTTCTCACAGGAGGATCTGTGAACCAGGCAGGATGCATCTGCATGGTCAGTGCAGCCTTTAAGAGGCAGCAGATGTCTTCTCAAAGTCAAATCTAAGACAAGGAATGATGCAGAGCTTTCCTGCCCAGCAGGAACAGCTCTCTGGATGGGACAGTTTCTCCTGGAGTTGTTTCCATCACCCATGGACTGCTCAGTCCATCAGGTTGGAGTAGAGTGAAGCGTACATGATGGGACAGGTCTGCTCTGAATCACGCACCAGAGCACGGCAGGGAAGCTGATGAAACAGGGAGCAAATTCCTCAATGCCCGAGGGAGGAACAGATATGTTAAAAGATGTCTTTTTTTTTTTTCCTTAAAAAAAAGTTTCTGTTACAGTCAGCATTGTCAGCTTTGCTTTCTCCACTCCTTTAGCCAGTTTATATAGCTCCAAACACCATTCAGACGGGCGTGTTTATACACAGGGGAGCAAAACACATTTTCAGGGCGCAGCATTTGATCACAGCCCCCTGACACGCACACCTTGTGCCTGTGAGAGCGGGGGGAGCAGGGGGGCCATCCTCCTGGGAAAGGCTTGTGCGAGCAAGACTTTGGGGACTCACCGTTCACCTCCCAACCGTCTGGTCCCCTTAGGAAAATCTCGCAGACAGTCATAGCTGCTGCTACTTGTTTTCCCTCACCGTGCCTGGCAGCGTCCCACGCGTTCACCTTTTGAAGTATGTTCCCAAGGCTATATTGGCCATATCAGCCGCCCCCCACCCCTGGGCTCTTTGAATTTGCTGACGAGTTTTTCGTGCTCAGCATACCAATACCTCACAACTTCAACCCAGCTTAAAAGCTACCCCTCCATTCCTCTTACTCTCGTAATGTTTGTGCTGTTCTGATCCTTAAGCCATTTACTATTTTTGTGTCTGGCAAGCGCATCGAAACCTGAATTCTAGCAGTCTCAAGAAAATCATGAAAACAAATATCTCCAAATATATGAAAACAAATATCTCCAATAATATGTCTATATTAATCTACAGTCATCTTCTGTGCAATGTGTCCCTTCTCTGAACCATTTGTTAACATCAATATTATTGCCGTTAGCATGATCTCTCCAGAAATCAATCAAGATTAGGGTCTTATCATGTTAGACACTGCTTTTTGCACAAAAAGAACAACTAGTTCTTGGACATTGAATAGAAAAAGGTGGAAAAAGTGAAGTGATTTGAAAGGGACTTGGCATGGCTGGTTCTCTTGCTGGGTGGACCATGGCAGGGATGGTCAGGGTGTGTGTGAAGGTGCTGTCAGTGGACACAAGTTTGCCCAGGATCACTCGTTTATCAGATCTGCCCTCCTGGCCCTACCACACCTGAGCTGGGGATGAAATGTCCCCATGCACATGGGATTTCAGAGAAGTTTAATTATTCTGTGGAAAAGCTTTAATTAATTTGTGCTTAATCTAGCATTAAAGTATTTTTGTACTATAACATTGATAGAACATTGCTACTGTAGGTTAGTAGCATGTGTTGTATTAAAATAACACCACACATTGCATTTTAATGGGGATCCAGGGTGAAAAAAGTCTAACAGTTTGATAAGTCTGTGCCTCAAGTTGTTTTGCCACACAGTGAAATAATCCCACATGACTGAATATTTTTTGCTACCTGACATTTCCTGCAGTTAACTCCTCCCGAGAACCGAACGGATTGAAACAGGCAGGTATAAGCTCATCACTGGTGAAGGATTATTGTAGGAAGCTGTGGTGGCAATGGGGAGGGGGCATTTACACTGAATTTGCTGCTCTGGCTAATAAAAGCGCTGAGGCATCATGTCATTTGGTGACAAATTTACACTGCTCCTTCAGCAACAGTCCTGTCTGATGTGCACTTCCCAAACCAGCACCTCCCTGCGCACAACGGCATCCATGAAGACTGTGTTTGCTTGCTCTTCTGCAAAGACAAGACAAATGACTTGCCTGCAATGAAACAGCTTTGTCACCTGATGATGTGATGGTCCTGAAGGGACACTGCTCCCGCTGCTCCGGGAAAACAGACTGCAATTTGCTGAAGAGGGAGGATGCTGCAGAGACCTGAACGGCAGGTATCACCATGAACCATCCTCCCCGGGAGGCTGCACTTCTGGCAGGGGCTCTGGCTTGCAGCAGGCATTACCACTGCAAAGGAGACTCTCTGGTCTGTCTCCTTAGCTCGGACACATCAGTTTCCCGGGTTTTCCCCTGAATAACTTGCCTTTGCAACAGTCAGTTCATCGGCAGCGATAGCCACCTGAGGAGCAGCAGCCTGCTATCAGTCTGCAGAGAAGGGCTCAGAAGCAGTTGTGCCTTCTGGAGCCACCCCAGTTCCTTCAGAGGGCTGTACACCCAAAACCACTTGCTGAAATTCCTGCAGTATTGACCCACTAATCCCAAACTAGATGCACAGGAAGCACAGCAATTTTCAAGAGAATCTGTGTCTGCGAGTGGATTCAAAGTCACTTGGGAACATCACCTCCCTGGATCTGTGCTGGTGTGGGGCCATGGCCCCACCAAACATACAAAGAGCCTTAAGTTCATTTCCCTCTCTGTCCCCCCATGCTCACCACATTGTAAATATTGTGCTTATACCCTGCAGCTATTATGAACCTGGGTCTTTGTTCTTGTACGTAATATTTTCCTTTCCAGGGACACACATAATAAGCAGGTTTCTAACGTGATGGAAATGCTAGGGAATAGTCTGTGCTCAAGATAACAGTCCACTTGTGTTGAGTGTCGACTGTCCTAAATCGCTCCCTCGGCTCCAGGCTGGGAAACACTCACCGATGCTGGGGAGCTCTAATGCTGGAAGAGTGGCAAAAGCAGGGGACCCGCATGGTGTCGATCCACCCTGATAGCACAGACACCCCCACACTTACCCTGTTCAGAGGACCACCTGCAAACTCCAAACACGGCAAAGATGCAGAAGTTTGAGCGGGATATCAAGAGATGGAGATGCAATGACCGAGACCCTCCACACCCACGTGGCTATTCAGTAAAGATGCACTCAGCAGGTCAGAGCATCATCTGATGTACATAGAAAAGGGCTGGCCAGAAACAGCCGGGGTCCAGCTGCCAGACAGCCATGCACTGCCTGTTCTGACGTGGCCAACAAAATGCCCCGTTGTGAGCTCTGCTATGGAGTAAAGGGGGTAATGATATTGCTACTGAGTGCTAGAAAGGTTAAAGGTCCTTGGCTGATGGGAAAGGCATGTTCTGGAGAAAAAGGTGACATCACAACTCACTAATATTTGTGGACACCGAAGTAGAATAAAAATTAAAGTTTGGACCTCAAACTTGGAATCTCAGGAGGCAGACAGTCTAAGCCTGCCAAAAATGCCAGTTGCTTTGTAAAGCCCCATTCTGGCGTTAAACTCTTGCCAAACAAGGTAGCAATAAACTCACCAGCCATCGTCACTTGAGCTGGGGATTGGGAAGGAGAAGGAAGAGGCCCGCAGATGAACACTAAGGCTGGCGAGCACCTTGCTGGCCAAAGGAAGCCTTCCCTCAAACCTCATTGAAATGTGAATTCTGCCACTGTGCAAGGCTTGAAATCTGAATGTTTCCTGACGTCCCACACTGCTATTAAAAATAAACCAAAAACATTTCCAACAAAGCAGCGCATTTTATATATGCCAGGAAGAAAATGAATTAAAAATGCATATCTTTGTTTCTTCCTGACAGTCTCCCATTGATGCAAAGCAGTGAGCAAACTAGAGCAACAATCAGCGCTCTGCAAAGAGGTGCCCGTAACCATGTAAGGAGGAGGTTTTGCTCCCCACCCTTGAATGATGCTCACTAATAATCTAGATTTCCACGCACATCTCCCTCCCCACTATGGGGAAATCTCAAGGTCTATTTGCACGCAGCAGCTCTTTGTCCTGGTTTTCATCTGGGACAGAATTAATTTTCACAAGAAGCTGTGAGGGAACACAGCCGGGACAGCTGACCCAAACTAGCCAAAGGGATATTCCATACCATATGACATCATACTCAGTATATAAGGGGGGACCTGGCCAGGGAGGAGGGTCTGCTGCTGAGGGATGGGCTGGGCATCAGGTTTTGGGTGGTGAGCAAATTGCATTGTCTATCACCCATTTTGTATATTATATTATAAGTATTATTGTTATTTTCCTTTTCCTTTGCTGTCCTGTTAAACTCTCCTTATTGCAACCCACAAGTTTTACCTTTTCCTTCCGATTTTTCTCCTCATCCCACCAGGGAGGGGAGGGGTGAGCAAGTGGCTGCATGGTGCTTAGTTGCCGGCTGGGGCTAAACCACGACACTCTTCAAGGGAGTAAGCTCTTTAAACCATCCCTGACACTGTGGAAAAAATCAGGAAACATTAATTAAGAGAGCAAAAACAAAAAACCACCCACAAAGCATTTTTGTATTTACTTTCACTAAGTGCAAAAATGAACTTCACAGGAATTTCATCCCACAGGAATTTCCAATATTTTGGTATTTGTTTCCTTTGTGACTTGGGACAAAATGTTGAAATATCAAAGCATTTTCATAGAATGAAGTGTTCTGGGAAGCAATATCTACGTCATTTTGACGTATTTCAGACTTGAACTTGCACCTGGCTATGCTGCTGAGAGGTCACCATGCAAGTGCCTCCTTTATAGACCAGCCTCAGAACATCTGACACTTCCCACCCAAAATACCTCACCACTGCACAACACAGAAATGCAACAAGGCAGAAGGCAGTAGTTCATCACAGGATACGTAGTCTAGCTAATGACTTGGTCTACCTAAGAGAATGGGACATCAGATCTCCATCCTGTGTGAACTGAGCATACATAAATGTTGAACACAGCTGAGCCCAAATGTTTCATTTCAGTATTGTTGGCTTTGTTTACTTTTTAGCATGAAATATGGACAATTCTCAGCCAGCTGTAACAGCATACTGGTCTGTCAGCACCCCAGAGACATCGCCACCTCAAACTGCATAGCAGAACTGCACCCCTGCTGTCTTCTCCATGACGCAGATGGGCAGGAGAGGGAGGCTGTGGTGGCCAACGCTGGCAACGCCTGTCCACACCAGCATGTCCTTGGCCTGGATCTCTTCTGGGGGCTAGATCTGTCCATCTCTTCCCTCCATCACCATCTTCAAGACATCAAGCTTCTAACTTAAGCTGGGCACTTAAGTGCTCTCACTAAACCTGTCCTCCTTTTGTGATCATTTGTCCCAGTCCTGCCTCACAGAGTTGTCCACAGGAGATCAGGGTCAGGGAGCAGAGCAGCGAGTGGGACCACCGGGAAGAAAGTCACCTGTGGAGGAAAGGGGAAGAACCTCATTCTCAACACAGAGCTGTAACAAAAAATCCCAGCTGTGCAAGGGCCCTTGTGCCTTTTTCTGTTCGCCAGTCTCAGCACGAGATTTCACATCACCTGGCAGAAAAGGATGGCAGAACTGGTTGTGAGTTTTAATTTTTCAAACATGTCTGGCCTAAGAACTGCTGTTGTACATTTTCCACGTCTGATACTTTCTCACATATTGTTTTGTGCTCTCCAACCATTGATTTTCTGGGAATTCAGGTGACCCGTAGCTTGTGCAGGAATTTCCTTGCCAAACTTCATTCTTCCAGACATTTTTGGTATCGAGAAAAATAAGCCCCACTCCACACACACCCCCTTTTTACCTGTGAAACCTCAATTTCTCCTGGAGCAAGCGTGGATCAGGAGCTGGCCAGGACCACACACAGACCTTCTAATATCCCAGCCTGATGAACAAGAGGCGGGTGGAGGAGACAACCGGCACACTGTGCAGAAAGGAAGGAGATGAAATCCAATCATCAACAGGAGCAGACCATGAAGCCCTTTCTTAGATCAAAAAACCTATGAAAATGAGTGGAGCTTTTGACAGAAGGACAGAGGCCCATGATCTGCATCCTAGAGCTGTGCATGAGAGATACCTCCAGGCATGAGCCACATTTTGGGCAGGCCGTGCAGGTTGGCAGGTCCATTGCTTCCTCTCAGATCCTTTGCAGATGTCTCCATGGGCCAAAGACTTATGGGCAGCCAGGGACAAAGGTGGGTTTCTCACTGCCAGCTCAGCCCCAAGGCTGGTCCAAGCACCTTGTAGAGCTCCTGGGGGGTGGGGGGCTGTCCCTGGGGCTTGGCTAGAGATAAATGTGTTGCATTCCTGTGGGTTTCCTGGCAGGCCAAGCAATCACACCCTGCTGAGTTAGGATCACAACCATTCCTTTACTGTGGTCTTACCTTCTGATGTAATGGAAGGCTTGATTTCTATCATAACTCATAAGTCGATATGTCACAGGCTGAGAGGATGCATCCAGCCAAGGGCTGGAAATGATGCACTGGACAGAGTTCTTGCAGAAGGGGATTGTTTTGTTCCAAAGGCAGGTCTTCACCCAGCAAAAGGTGTTGCCAGCAAATGCAGCTCTTGCCTGGACCCCACAGCCCTCCATGCACGTCTTGCAGCAAGCACTCTCTGTACTTACAAACAAGTCTTCCCTTCCCAGTGTTTTCAGGGTGTAGGAAGATTTTTGATACACAGTCTCCATGCCACAAACTCACTGTGTGTGTTGTAGGCTTAATAACCAAAGATATTTTGTTATGCTTTCCATCAGATCATTTCCACCAAGGTACGACACATTCTCAGGTCCAAGCAGTGGAAGCTTTTACTTAAGACAAGACTGGCAAAGATGTCTCTTGTAGAAAATATCGGCTGACATTAATTGGAAGGGAGCATTTAATGTCCTATAATGCTATGCTAATACAAACCAGATCATTGGACACCATGGTGACAGGCTCAGACTGTTACAAGAACCAGGACTGGTTGTAAGAGCAGACCTGCCTGACCAGACCTAAATCCTAGAAATGCTGTAACCTGGCCAGAAAGCACCTGACTTGCTGACAGGGTAGGTTCAACTGGTCCCACTGCTGTGAGGTCTACCCATTCAGATGTCCAATCCCATGTCAGGCCAGGACTTCACCTCTTTTTCCTTGCTGTAGTACCAAGAAAACTCAGTCCTCTGCACTGCAAAAGGCTGAAGCACGTGGCTTTCTTTCAAGCCAAGCATCGAGGAAATCATGAATTCTCAACCTTTCAGTAACCTTTAAATAATGCACAACTTTGCTAAGTTGGGACAGATCCTGTCATTTTGCATCACTGAAAATTCATCCTACAGCTGCCCAGTAGGAACTGATGAGGAGTCGCTCCATGTGGGGAGTAATTTGCTAGTGTCAGGGCAATAGAACTGATTACTTCCCACTCCTGCAGGAGCATGAAAAATATATTTGTGGCATTGGGTTCAGGGATTTGGGCTCCAAAAAACTCTTGTCTCAGTTTGCTTGAGACACAGAAAGTGAGTGAAAACACCAGAGAGTCAAACGATGCTTCTCAAAGTATGTGATTCCTCAGGACTGTAGGAATCAGGATTTCCAGATGCAAATTTCCCTCACAAACTCCAGGAAAAACCATCCAAATACGCTTACAGACAGGGACAACAGCAGCCTGAGCAACTCTGCCTGCTAACTGCTGGCCACAGCTTTATGTGGGGGTCCCCTTTGGTACCCCGTCATGCAGAGAAGTGTACCATGTTGGCTGACAGATCGGGTAAAATCATTCTCCTGATCTGCTCCCTAACTACACTTTTCCAGCATAATTTCACCTCTCACTTTTTTTACTCTCTCCCTAATTTGTTATCTACACAGTTTTTTCCTACTTCTGCTCCTAGACCTTACCATAGCCTCTCTTCCAATGATGCCGAGTGCCTTCTTTGATGCTCTACACTAAATTGACTCTTTACCTGGAGTCCTAAAAGACACTGGAAAAAATATTTCCTCTTACTGTTTTTTGGAATTGCCACTTTTCAGATGTGCTGGCTCCACCATCATAGGGAGGGTCAGCCTGAAACAAGGAACACCTCATTTGCAGATGCAGTGCAGGGAGGCAAGAGCCTCGCAGAAACATTGCCCAATGGCTGAGGGTGGCAACAATACCCTGTAGCAGCAACTTCCACTGGCAGCACTTGTAAGAAAATTCTGTTTCCCGTGTATTTGTCACCTCTAAGGTCAGATATGTTGGAGATGGCCACAGTATTACAGCTAAAACAGAACAGGACATCCTCCAATAACTTTAAAAGTGGAGCCCTTTGACCCAAATATCTTTTTATCTGTCATGTCTTCCTATGTCATCTGCAAAGCTGCAAGTCTGTATACAACAGCACCTATCTGCAGGTAGCTTTGCTCTCTCTGCAGCTTCGAAAAATGAAAATAAAAAAAATAAATTCGCAGCACAGGCACAGAAGCACCAGAACTAATTTTCCGGCAGATGCAAGAGACCGTCAACTAATGTAGGAAATTAAATGTTTAAGGAAATTATAGAACGAAAATATAAACTCTTGAATCTGAGCCAAAAAATACAAATTCCATCATTTATCAAAAAACCTCCAAAATGAGCCTGAAACAGTGTGGGGACAGCTGAATGAAAGGCTATATTCAGGCAGCAGCACTGTTTAGCTTACTTTTTGGACCTTTTCCCTTTATTGATGCTGTTGGGAGGCCCTCATTCCAAAACCTCTAATGTCGTCGTGTTCTAGGATGAGTTACTAAAAGCAACCGTTCTTCTGCATATGAAAACATTCGATTATTTGCATGTTCGGTGTCTTTAATGCCTCTTTTGTGCCTCTGTTTTTTGGGGGAAAGGCAGATGAGGGATCTTGAATTTCAGCAGTATTCTGATATAAACTTCCTCTGAGAGAGGCAAATCAAAGAAGAAAAGTCTTTGCAAGCCTGAAATGGAGTAGAGGATGGCTGGCTTGCTTGATTTACTTGAAGGGACTGATGAAGGTGTTTATTCATGATTTGTGGAGTAGTGCCAGCCCTTAAATACTCAGCCCTGAAGTTTCAGCATTACCTAGCATTCCTTGAGCCATGTGACAAAAAATGCCCAGTCTGAACCACCCCAAACTGTTGCTGTAGTGGCACAAATACTGGCACTGTACACAGGACAGATGAAGGGCTCAGAAAGCTGCTCCATAAGCATCTCCAGACAGAAAGGGGTGATGGTGTGCAGTGCTAGGCAAGTGTTTTGGGGCAGAAAACCTCCTGGCAGGTCACAGCACGCAAGTCCAAGCCTCCATGTGGTCATCTTGGCTCTCTCTTGCATGGGCTAGAAGGTTACAGGAAAGCTGGAGGCACCTGGCCAGCTGTAGACATGTTACTAGCATTAGGAAATACTTTAAATATTGCCCAATCGACCTGTGAAACTTGCTGCTAGAAGGCATTACCAAGATTCTGGGTACAAGCAGATCATGGCTTGTTCCCTAGCACATTGGATGATGTTGAAACAGTCTCTTGTGCTGGGGGTAGATCCTACCCTTCTGTAAATGCAGGTTAAACCTCAGTTAAAGCTGCTGCTGAGCTCCACTGTGCAACTGCAGAAGGCTAAGAGCTCACAAATGGCCAGTGGCCACAGCTCAGTGGAGAAGTGGTAATTCATTATGCCATGATAATTCAATCGCTTGTGATTTTCTTCCCATAACCAACAACTCTAGCAGGAATCCAAAAGAGAATGCTTGCATTTGTGGCTAACAAGATTAGCTGGTCATAAGAACCAACATTAAACAAACAAAAAATAAGAGGCTTGGAAGAAATAAAATTCCACAGGGTTTAAACCAGTGAATGGGGATTAGGAAGAAATTTCTCTGAGGTTCAGTTATTCCTAATCTCTTGCGACTTGTTACATCTCCTGCCAGAGCCTCTAGCCTTTGCCCGAGAAGTACTGGCCCAGACAAAGCATTATCCTGCTTCACCATAGGCAGGCACCGGTCTGCAGAGGACAGCCGAAGGAGAATGCCTTGTCCCCGTGAATCCCACGGTGGTCCTCGATCACTCGACGCCGTCTCTCTGCATCCCATTTTTGACTCATCAGTGTTTGGCACCGGAGCTCAGGATTTACCCGTCAAGGTGCTCCCACAGCTCTGAGCCGCCCTGATTTTCTCAGTCCCTCTGACTTGCTCATTTAACGCTCTTTTTATTGGAGCTTTTATTACCGGCTAATAGAGCCCAGCTTGGCTTTCCCGGGCCAGCAGCACCATCTACAGCCAGCTCCGACGTGCGCAGCCCGCCTCTGCCTGCGGGAACGTACCTCCTCCTTCCATCCGCAGCTGAGGGGAAAAACAAGAGACAAAAATAATTTACACGTGTTAGGGTGGAAAAGAGAAGGTGGCAGACTGAGCAGCACCTCTGGGGCTAGAAAAGCTGATATACAGTCATACACAGCTGGTGTATTTACTAAGAGAAGGGAGGCAGGCTCTGTACAGTTAGAGGCAAGAAGGATGTGATTTGTAGCTAACGCCGTCTGCTCTTACCTCGTTCTCAGGTAGCACTGCACGTATTTAGAGATGAAAGCTCTTCAGCCGGGGGGTATATGAGCCTTGTATACTGCTTCCATGATGTAAAATGGAGGAAACAACTCGGGCAGAGTGATAAAAGCCGCTGGTGACAGAGCCAGGACCGGAGCCTGTGGCCTCTGCTTGCAATTTCCCAGCCAACAGCAGAGTCGTTGCTACTTTTCCAAAGGCAAATGAAAAGGGTGACTGCCTTCAGTGTCCTAAAAACATCCACCCAGCTCAGAACAAGGGCCCATGGCACAGTCTCTCCATGCACTTTGACATGCAGTGGTGTTGTGCAGTGCTTTCAAAGGCTACTTATGAGGCAAACTTACAACCTGCAGCAGAAAACCATGTGAAATCACTCTAACGTGCCCCTGGAAGAGAGCAGGAGAGACCCAGAGCATAGCCTCTTGCAGATCTCTGCAGTAGGAAGGAACTTGTAAGATAAAGCTTTGAGATAATGCTGGCAAGCAGAGCGTGCCCCATGCTCGCAGAGGAGAGCAAAACTGAAAAAAAAAACTGCTTCCCTCTGTCTTCTGGTCTAGGGGAAAACCCTTCCTCATGACCCATCACTTTAAACTCACTAGGCTGTCATCTGTTCAGCTGGATAGGGGACCCGGTACCCTAGAAATGAGCATGGGATAGTGTGCTGCCTTCCCCAAAACGCTCTGGAAATGTCATATCCTGAAAAATGGGTTAGCCAAAGCACTGAGGTTTGTACAGGAAAGCATAGTCCTGCGTGACCCCGGTGCTACGTGCCACCACTGAGGACGTTACTGCAGCTGTGTACATCTGCATCATGATACACACAGAAAGGCAGGAGGAAGAGCTGGGTGCACAAAAGTGGAACAAGATGTCCTAATCTATCCTGTCTGGTTTTGCAACGAATCTCTGTTTTGCTTTGCTGTTACAGGAGCCATGGACCAACAAACCCAAGGGAACAGATAGATTTCTCCCTCGTCTGCTCTTCCTTCCTCTCCTCCGCAGAAAGCAGGATCTGCTGTACTGGCAGGAGCTGAGCTAGACCCCACCGGCGCTCATTAAACAAAGCTCTGTGGAGCACAAATTGTACCTTGTGGCTACATCCATCCCAGTAACCTAGACGGGACCAAGACAGAGTCCATAGTCCCGTGGGTGTCCGTGGCGTCCCACAAGATGCTGGGGCGCAGCAAAGCAACATGAGCCAGGAACTGCTTTCCCAGTAGGCAGCTTGGATGTAACCCTCTGCCACTCCTGAGGAACTGCTTTAAACACTTCGGGGAAATCCGCTATATGCAGTAGGACACCACAGTCTCGGGTACCCCGGAGTAACAACCACCAGGTCCCAGAGCCACGGCTGCATAGCTACAGTTCCTGGCAGGAAGGGGTAGAGATCTCCCAGGAGATGCTGAAGTGCCAGGACCATGCATCTTTGATCTTGTTCACTCTGTCTCTCTCTCTGAGCACCAAGGGTCTGTATGGGAATAAATCAGCATATTAATGGCGATGCTAATTGCAGCTGAATCTGGGATGGACTAAAATCTGCACTTTCCTTTTAATTATGAATTCTACAGCCCGGTTTGAACACACTTGGAACAATTCATGAGAGCAACTATTACTTTAAAGATCAACCATCCTTTCAACAGTTTTTATATTTAGATTAAAATATAAAAGCAGATAACAGGACAGATCCCAATCTCTATATCACAGAATAATCCAGACTACCTCCCTGATAGTGGAGGAGCCATTCGGAGTAACTGAGGTCAGGATAGGGCCCTGCATTTGAAAGTGTGCCTTTTTAATAAGAGGCAGAAATACATTTCTGTTCCCATTTCTCCTTGGCTGTGGTGTCTTGCAGCAATGAGTTCCACAAGTCATACCAGCACTCCTCACTCAGTCCATTACTACATGTGAACTCTCCCCAGGTTTTGATATTTAGTGTAGTCTAAGCATCCAGTCTGCCTTATCTTGTGAGGTCATCCTCCTGCCCGTAGCTTTTTCCCCCCCGTTATTGGTTACGGTTGCCATTCTCCCAAGACTGTGGGTGTACCTAACCGGAGACCAGTCAAGCCATCTGAGTCTCATCTGTCAATGCTTAGTATCAGAATTTGCATTGGCTATTTCTTGAGCTTGAGTTATTTCCAGTGACAGAGAAGCTGCCCTTAGGAAATAATTTTAATTAATCACACGATTTCCTCTTTTTCTACTGTCTTTCCATGAAACTCTCTGTAGATCCCAAAAACACCTCACTCGGGTCCACTTCAGCCTTTGGCTGCCTGAAGTCTTAGCCCCAAGGCCAGATGCTGGTCTCACTGGCACAAGAGCAGCATCCAACGCTACTCCCTCCGATTCTCTAGGATGCCACCAGCAAGAGGCTGCTCCAAATCCCTCCCTCCTCCACCTGCACATGGTCTTCTCTGGAGGAAAAAGCTCGAGGGGCTTCTGTCTTGGGCCACAGCTCAAACCAGAAAATAATTTAATTGTTATGAAGTCCAGAGCCCTTATAGAATCTTAATTTGGGGTATTGCTCTACTTCTAATAGAAAGGCTCAGAGACTAGGTCCAGGCATGCACATACTTCCCTCTATACTGAATTCACTTTATGGTGTGTTGTCACACAAAGAGCTGTTAAATGGCGTGCTAATCTTCTTCTTTAAGGTGAAGCTGTAATAACACTAAGGTATGATCAGGCTTGTGCACTTGAATCAGCTAAATTGCTGATCTCTGCAATCCGCCTTCTCTGTAGAGAGTCGGGGTGGGAATTTATAGTACTGCTGATGTCAGTGTATGAAAAATACTTATTTTCTGATATGTTAGATATGCATGCATAGGAAAACTTGCTCTTCAGTTTTGTAATACGCAGGAATATGCAGTCTGGCTTTGTTTCTTTGGCAGAAACCTTATGGCTGCCTGAAACATCCAGGTGGGAGCGGAGGGTCCCCAAGGACCCCGGGACAAATGTCCTCAGTGAGACTGGTGCAGGTACATGGGGCAGACTCCCATGGAGACATGAGAAGGGAAAGGCTGGAGGGCAAGACGAGTGCTGGGATGGCTCTGGATTCCCCACGACCAGTCTAACCTCCTCTGAGACATCTTTGCGGGGATGTTTCAGATGATTATGGGATTCAGCCCTGCCTTGGAGCATGGGATTGAAAAAAACAGCTTTGAGTTTCCCCTCAGCCCTTCTGGGGTTGTGATTCATCCCATCCTAAACAAGGATGTTGAGCAGGATGAGTCCCCCTCTGTAAATGCCTTTCCCCCCCAGTGACCAGGCAAGGGGACAACTAACTCCTGTCAAGCACGTGCACCACTTTTAAAAAGCTACGTCCAGCAAGATTAAATCCCCTTCATCCTCTGTGAGTGTGGAAGGACTCTCTAAGAGAGATGTCAAAGGAGGGGGAATGTGTCAAATTCTGGGTGAGGACACAAGCCCACAGAGGTTTTTAGCACCAGGAGGGGTCTTTGGCAGTAAGTCCCAGGACCAGCAGTCCCTACACGGCTGTGGGAACATGTACGTATCACTTGGGTCCAGCTGGAGGTCAGCAGGTTTCTCCACACTTCAGCTTCAACACAGGCTTGAAAAGCATCTGGTTCCTAACATCTCACCAAAGAAAACCTTCAGCTGCTAAAAAAAAATTAAGCAAAAGGACCAACCACAACTTCAAGAGCTTGCCCTGCCACAGGCACGGCTGGAGAACAAGCTCCCTCCTGCCCTCAGCCCCATTCACAGCACGGATGGACCCCAAGCACTCCACCAGTAAAGCGCAGCCTGAGTTCCCCGAGCGAGTGGCCAGTGATTTAACTGGGCAAGCATGCTGTAAAGTAGCAAATAAGTGGGCCAAAAGTAAATAGTAGGTTTTATATAGCTATATTTATTCTGCTGAAATGTTTTGATGCCAGATTCAGGGGGATGGGGGGAGGAGAAGTTCAATTCGCATAATGGGAGCAGGTTCCAGTATAAACATCCTTTCAAGCTTTGTCAGTTGCTGTTAGAAAAGGGGGTGGTAAGGTGGGTTAACGCGCCAGCTTTTCAGTCTTGCAGGTTTATGTTCAGTTCACACACTGATTCCAACTCTCACCATGCACTTTGACATGGGACTCTGCTCCTCAATCCCTGCAGTCAAGTACACAGGTGAGATGCCCAGCTCATGATGAACAGCAAAAGCTTCAAGACATCACAGTGGGGCAGAAAGGCTCAAAAAAATACCCCATAAGAACCCCAAATTGATCATTTCTTCAGACTCTAGGAGTTTTTAGGTGCATCTGGAAATTGCCTGAACCACGATGCAAGTTTAAACAAATGGCAATCTCTGCTGAAGCAAAACCCTCACTGGTCCATTTGGGGAGAGGCTTACGGAGGGACCAAGGAGAGTGTGGGAGATGCTGGTTACATCCTGGTTGCAGCGATGGGAAATGCATGCATGGGAGGAGGAGGATTTTTCAATAGGTTGCAGTTTTCAATAATCATGGGTTGGCAGTTTTGCATTCCTCAAAGCCACAGACCTGACCAGGTGCTGTTTGTAATGTTTATCAACATAAACACCCAAGGGTGATGTATTGCACTGCAGGATGTTATACATCTTTAAATTAAAGTCATTTTAATTTCTATCGGTTTGTACATCTGTCCCCAGTGATGATGATCTCTGCAATGAAAATCAGCACTTCTCTCTGAGGTTTCCACACTGCCATCATTTTACCACAGACACGCTGGAGGCAACAGCAATGATGCTGTTTGAACACATATACTTCCCATCCACCACTACTGAAAGCAGAAGTACCAGTATAAAAAAATACCAGTCACACAAACCTTCGCTGGTGAAGCTCTTCTTATGGCTACTGGCATTTCTGCAAAAGGAAACACAATAAACACAGATAGTCTCCCATTTATTGTAAAAGCAGAGCTTTTAACCAATGGCACTATGCAGCACACACACAAAAAAAAAAGTCAGCAGAGCTAAAGATCCTAAAAATTTTAGCCAGACCCAAGTCTACACAGCAAAGCACCATGGGATTTTAGTTCCGTTTAAACCTTTACCAAAGAGGTATAGAAACAAGTGCCTAAATTATAGCACAGGCCAAAATAAATATGACAAAAATATGTGAAAGTCAATGGAAACGTGTTGGGAGTTGAAGGGCTCATTGCCCAACTTTGGCTGCTCCCTAAGAAATGGTTTCTTCTGTTTTCAAACGTGCTACAGAAGCAGCCAAAGAAAACCTGCAGGTTTTCATAAAGAAAACCAATGAGAGCAAACGTCTCTCCTCTCCTCGGTGCTCTCACACAAGAATTTCGCATTCAAAGCCTCGTGATAAATTTTTCATGTCAGGTGCCTCCTTCACCTTTTGACTGGCAGATCTCCAGCCAGGATGCCCAGAGAGACATCAGGTTGGCCAGACATTCGTGTCCCGTCTTGTCTAAACAAGCCCTAGGTGAAGGTTTAAAAGAAGCTGCTGCTCAAGAACAGGAATAATTGGAGTCTGCTGAGCCATCAACTACTTGCCCCAGTTCCTCTGCTCTCCTGGCCAGGTGTTACGACATGGTGACCTCACAAGAAGTGTCATGGGCTGTCCTGGAGCTGTGAACTCACTGATCGCCTTGCTGGTGGCTCTCACTCAACATGTGTGGACACTGGGTGCTCCCTGCTTTCTCCTGGCTGTGTCCTCTCATTCTCTCGGCACCCAGACACATAATGCATCTCCTTGCCCAGATCTGCCAGCTGCATTCACAGCATGGGCGTACAGCAACAGAGACACCTCTGCACCTTCAGAGAAATCCCATTAGCTACAACAGGTGAAGATCCAGCTCTGTGCTTTGTGGTGGCTTAATAGCCACCACATGACAGACATGACAGAGAAACACACCTCAACAGAGTCTGGTCCTGTAGGCTGCCTGACTAGGTGTGTTGCCATTGACCTTGCAGGGAAGAGGACCAACTCCACATGTCAACGTGACAGACCTGCAGTCTAGGAGCAAAACCCAGTGAGCAGTGGAGAAGGAAGGAGGAGGAGAGCTGCTCAGTGTGCAGCTGGGGGCACCCCATGCAGGGGCTTGAAAGCTGTACCTGCACTGCAGCACAGACAGACCAAAGTCAGAGGTCACCAGCGTGGCAACAGCTTCCTCTCTGCTGTGACAACGTTGTAGGTGAGCGAGGGGGAGAAGCATGGAGACGTGATCCTGCTGCAACGGGTCTGTGAGGACAGGTCTTACCCTGAAACAGCCCCCTTCCAGCCCCGCAAGCGGTGGGTTTTGGAGATAATCAGGAAAGATGATCGGACAGAACTGGGACATTACTGGGAAAGTAAAAAGGTGTCACCGAACAACTGCTGCAGCAGCCTTGGGCAGCAAACTGATGATCAGATCCTGCAAACAGCAGCTGTCTGCCCAGGAATGACGGGAGGAGCCCAGGTTTCCCAGGGGAAGAGCTCAAAGGAGCGGGAATCCAGCGTGTCCATGCCTTGAGTTGTAACTACAGCTGTATTGCCTACAGTCACAGGCTGACTGCATCATTGCAGAGCCCTGGAGACCAACCTGCTCAGCCATGGGGACGGATCAGAGCTGGCCACCTCCCCACAGCTGGAGCCCTGAAGCTTGGGCAAAGCTTAGTCCTAACCCACTGGTACCCCAGGGACAGTCCTTAACCTCTGCTGTCACAGAGTCACTGCACAGCTGTGGTGGGAAGGGACCTCTGGAGACCCTCTCGTCCACGCTCCAGCTCAAGCCAGGTCAGCTGGAGTAGGTTGCTCAGGACCTTGCTGGTGCCCCAGTTTGTCTCAGCAGCACAGGATGTCCACATTTGGGGAGGGGGCCACTCCCTTGCTATCAGCAGGGAGTTCACCACCCTCAGGAAAGTTCCTGGTGCAAGGACTGATCTGCAGCCCCACATGGAGTGGTCCTACTGTGCCCAGGATGCATGCAGAATGGCGAAATATAACCTCAGTTAAAACCCGTGTCTTCACCACACTTTTTACTCTCTTTCTTTGGGTTTCAGAAGAAAAATCTCCACTGTGAAGAATATAAGTCACATCAGCTTGTGTGTCTGTGAGACGTGATGACAGAGGTTGGGCCAGAGATGCTCTGGAGCAGTGTGTTAGCAGGCGAACCACATGGAAAAGAAGCAAGTTAGTGCCAGGACTCCTGGGAGTGATGGATTTCTAGGGGGAAAAAAAAATAAAAAATGTTCAGACCAATGTTGAAGCAAGCACAGTGTAAATGTGCTGATGATGGGATAAAGTGGAGGAAACAAAAACGCAACCGATTTTACTGACTCACTGTGATGAAAAGCATGTGAATTGAGCAGGGCATTGGAGGATGATGTCCAAAGGAGCGCAAAGGCTGAGGAGTCATTTGATGAGCACTGAGACTCCAGCAACTGGAAGAATGAAAAGAAATACAATTGTTTGGAGTTTGTTTTTTGTTTGATTTTTGTTTGATTTTTTTGTTTCACTTGAAAGCAAGGAATAGAGGGCAGAGCAGAAACTTCTGATCCACAACTGAGAACTTTGGCATCTGCATACAAACCAGGAAGCACAAATGTTTCCTGGCTCAAGAGAGAGCTCTTCGCAGGACCCAGGATTTTCAGGAGGAACTACTGAGGGCAGCAGAGCTGGGTGGAATTAGATGGAATTAGAGGATCTTCCTCTCCAGTGCTCTCCTCTCCCTTCCACGTAAAGATGTTTTTACTCCAGGACAAGAATAAATCAAAGGAGAGACAATCCTGAACCGTGGTTCTGAAGCTGTGCTGCATCCCCCATGGAAGGGAGCAGAGTGGGACAGGCTGACCTGATGTCCCCCACATCGTGGGCACTGAGGGAGGAGCCTGCACCCTAAAGAAAATTTAAATGTGAAGCATCTGAAGGCTGACAGCTGTCTGAACAGCTGTTGTTGTTTGTTGTTGTTTGGTCCTTGTTACTCCTCGAGGAGCATAGGGCTGCAACAACACTATGCCACCAAACCCGGTGGGATAGTGTTGTTGCAATTTCTGTAACAGATTTTGTTTTTTACATGATTGGGTTGTTAGCCCAAAACAAACCCCCCAACCTGGAGGTGCAACATTTTAGTCTGGCCTGACAAGGCACGCAAGCCACCACACCACGACAAAGTAAGTTGCACCAACTAGTGGTGGCTGTCTGAACATATACTCCGAGATAATTCCCAAAGAGGTGTCACAGAGACAGTCAGGATCCAGCAAAGGATGTCCTAAGCAAGAGACCAGCCCTGAACTACTGCAACAGTGCAGAGCAACCAAGGACCAGAGTGGGGAAGAGGCGTAAGGATAGCTCAGTGCACACTCAGCAGCCCCTAGGGCCTCAAGCAGGGATGGGGGACATCCCCATGTAAGGGTCCAAACCATTGGCTTTGTGAACAGGGACCCACACTGACTCCACCACGCCAAACATGAGACATGAGGCTGGCTGACACAAATAGCCAAATGTCCCAGGCGCTGCTCCTCAGGTACCCACAGATAACCACCTAAGGAGCGGGTGGTGGTTCCCATCACTCAGCTGGCTGCCTCCTCCCCTTCTCGGACATGCCTGCTCCGGGAGACTTCCCAAACCCCCACATTTCACAGCACACAAGGCCAAAATAGCAGGTGCTAATTTCCCTAGCATCCCACGCTAAATAGCATCACACCGCAGAGGAGCAGTAGCATTACTGTAATCTTCCTAAAAGAAGACCGTGATTGCGCCCTTCGCCCATTTGCTCCTCGTGGCACATCAGCTGCGGCACCGAGAACCGCGGTCCCCAGCATTGCTCAGCCACTTGCTGGCAAATCTACGGCAGTCCCATCGTTGGATGGCAGGGAGCACTTTAAAGCATATTCAGCTTTTTTATTTGACAGTGGCTTGCTATGCACATTACGGTATAAAGGTTTCTATTTGTTCCTGTTGTTGCAATGTTTATTCCCCAAACTCTTTTAATAGTGGGCTTTTGACAAAGTGTTTCCCCAGCAGTGGGAACTACATATACAGCACAAAGCAAACACTTGCAAGATAAACATCCTTCACATTCCGTGCTGGTCCTAACCCCTCGGAGCTCCCATTACCTCCCTTGGAGCAATTCAGCACAACTTAATCAAAGTTAAAAATGATACTGTGTGATTTTATTTTTTGTACTTGCTCAGCGAGCTTTTACTGGCAGCTGCTGCCAGGATCTGGGACTCTGCCAAATTCCCTGGTTATATTGCTCCAGTGTGGACAAACAAAGAAAGCCTATTTAAACTTTCTTGGATGCAAATAAGGTAAAAACATAACAAAATAAGAACAATGTGTAATTATTTATTTCCTTTATGAAGGGCCTCCTTTGGAGTCCTTTGAAATCAATTCTGGTTTCCACCTACGAAAGTCACCCAAGTGAATTATTTAATATTAATAGACATTCCTGAACTGGAATGTTACAACCAGAGGCACAAAATCCAGTGGAAAGAGGCTGTCTACCTTTGCCTTTCATATTACACTTCCTGAGCCAAAATAACAACTTTAGCTCCTTGCCTTTCTCAGCAACGTTTGTTGCTTCTAACCACAACTCAAAACAATTTTGTATTTAAATTATTTAAGCACAATAATATTAATTAAGACTTTTATATTAGTTAAAGATTAAGGCCCTCGTCAACAACGCCTGCCTTCACGCGCGCGCGTGGGTCTCCTGCCCTTTGGCGTTCCTGCCACCTCCTCATGCCATTTTGCGGGCAATCGCTGCTCATGGGTGACGCTGAGGGCCTTGTCACCTTGTTCAGGTCACCGCCATTGCACGGCGGCCTTCAGCAGGTAAAAACGTCAGAAACACGAACGGCACTGCTGAACGCACCGGCTGAAGTTCACCCCTTTGCACAGGGCAGCCCCTCGCCCCATATCCCATAGCAGAGGAGAGGGGTGCGGAGAGGACAGGAGAGAGGGAGAAGAAGAGGGAGAAGGGGGGAGAGGGACAGAGAGAGGGGAGAGAAGGAGAAGGGAAAGGGAGAGGAAAATCTCTCAAATCTCTCCCTGCTTTACAAGGCTATTCGGCAGTATTTTGGAGCCAAAGTGCCTCCTGTCAACAACACACACAATGTGCTTTTGAAAAAGCAGAAGCGTACATGCAGTTCCTTGGCAATGGAAATATCAGTCAATATACAGACAAACAGGTTTTGCAGCATATGGTTTTTGAACTCCCAAGAAACTGCAGCTTATCCATGGGGTTTGTTGGGGTTTTTTTTCAGGTCCAATTTATTATGCAGAGTCAGTCACTTGCTGGTGTGCACAGTCCCGAGTCACAATAAGCATAAGAAAAAAGAAAACACCACCCTCTCTCCCAGAAGAAAAAAAGGGCTAAAAAAAATCTTCTTGTTTCTTCACCAGTGGCTGCAAAAGGGAGATTAGGGAGGAAATAAAACCCCTGTTTTGCTTCTCCCTCTCACTCAGCAAGTTTTGGTCTGAGAGAGCCTCTTAGAACTCATTTAAGAAGACTGAAAATTCCAAGTCTAAGTAAAATTCAGGTTTGCAAGAATTTGCAAGAATTTCTTGGGTTTGGGAAACGTCTGAATTCCCACCTCTAGCAGAAAGCAGGAGCTGAGATGTTTGCCTTCCTTGCTAGACCACCTTCCCCCCCTGTACTCCACCCTGGCTCAGCAAGTCCAGCTGCATCAGGACTTGTGCCTGTTACCCGTGGAGAGCAGACGTGGCCAGCCGGCCCGGGCTGCGACCCACCTGCCAGAAGCTGCCTTTGCCCATGGACACACCACGGGCTTTGGGCAGCCACGGGGACACGGGCTGGAGATCACGGCACCTGGCACCATTACTGCAGCAATTCAGCTTCCTCTACTCTTGTAGACAAAGATACCCGGGCACCTGCGATGTCTCTGCAAGGAACATGCACCACGACACACATGGCTCTACAGAGCCATCCTCTGGTTCATCAAGATGCTGTTATCTTATTCTAACAAGGTGGGTTTGTTAACTCCATTTATTTCTGTGCGAGGAGGTGTTAGCTCTTCGCTGCTTTTGTCAGGAAGGATGTGAGTTGGAATAGGATGGAGGGAAAGAACTGGGACTTCGCCCCATGGAGCTCATGGCTCATGTGTCAGACCCTCAGTCAGGTAGACCATTTGGAGTGAAAAATCCTGGGCGTGCTCTGCAGACCTTTCACAGTCGTCTAACCTGCTAGCCTTTGAAAGTCACAGTCCTTAAAACCTACCGATTCCTTCCTGAAATTCATTCTCCGCTCCTGCTGTGACCCATCAGCAGCTCTAATCCAGGAGGATTTCTTGTGTCGCCTCACTAGTTCTCTTTGTAAAGGAGAGATCAGCTCTCACTGGCCTAAAGAGAAAGCTGAGAGTTGGAAGTCGTCTATTGATCCATCTGCAGAGCTGTGAAGAGGGAGATGAAAAGGAAAGGAAAGGCAATTTGCTGTGACACCAGCCTCCCACCCTGGAGAAGAGCATTTTGTACTGGAGTTAACAGCTGGGAGGCAGGTTAGCTCTCAGCCAGAGGAAACACTTGATTCCACTGGAGTGACACCAGTTTGCTTCAGCACTGTGTATTTTAAAGATACTTTTAGAGTCATAAGTTATGTGAGCAGGTATTGCAGCAGAAGGAAATCACTGCGGAGTGCAGCTTAGTGGCAGGGGTTCGTCACAAGCCTGCCCTCTCCCCCTGGGCAAAGCACAGCGTGTAGAGGAGGAATAGTGCTCAGGTCTTCCTCATGAGTGGGTGCCTCATTCCCACTGAAATCCATGAAAATGACATGCCTGAACCCCTTTGAGGATCTGGCCTTATAGTACGAGGATTTTTCTAGCTTACCATGCATGAGAGTCATGCTGAAACGTGCCTTGGGTCCATTTATCACTGTTATTGAGAAGTTGCTGGTTTCTGCTGGTACTAACCCAGTCCTGTAAGTTTTGCAGTGGGAATAAAGCAAGTTGAGAGCATAGAGTTTTACAGTCCAGGTGAAAACCTAACTCCTTCCCGCACCTTGCTGCAGGTGGATTTGCTGCCTTGCAGTTTGGTCAGTCTTGTCTTGATTGTTCCAAGCGAGGAGGAAGAAGTGATCTTGGTTTCACCTTTTCTTATTTGCAGATCTCCCCCAGCACACCAAAGCAGACGTGAACTAGTAACTGGAGAATCCAAACCCACTTGCAGCACATGCTTACCTCTCATGGAGCCCCAACCTTTTGCAAACCACAGGCTGAAAATCATGCTGGCTCATTCTGCCCTGTGGCCAACAGACAGCTTGCTGCCGGTGGCCTTCCCTGAGCTCTGGGAATTGTCACCATCGTCTACCATGAATTCAAGGCTCAGACCCCTCTCTGCATGCTTTATAGACCTGGAGACAGACCAGCTGCTAGCACAGGGATACCCAGCCCCCTCTGAGCCATACCAGACTTGGAACTCAAATTGGCCCATCCAGTTAATTTCTCCTGCAATCTCGGGGCTACAACCCTTTCCTTTATATTTTATTCATTGTTAATCAAACTGAAACCCAAGCTGTAGTTCGTTTTACTTGCAAGAATCCACAATGTAAATCCCTTTTACCCATTTATTTAACAGCGTCTGGATTTCGCAGACACAAATCACAGCAAAATCCAACTGAAAGATGCAGTTTGAAGTAATTATTTTGTTGGTTGCCAGGAGCATAAAGTTCCCATAAATAATATTCCTTACAATGCTGAGAAACTGAATATCACTGTCAGCAAAGCAAGTAATTAAGTGCACAGCGGTTTCACACCTGGACAGGCAGTACAAGTACCCTAATTCCTTGTCTGCAGCAATCAAGCTGCTTTGCTCCCCGTCCATCCACACAAATCAGCTGAAAACCACCCGGCAGCCATGCAAAGTGCTTTCCTGTCAGTGGATCGGGACTCGTTTAGCTACGGCAGGACTTCTCAGAGCTGGTAAGCCCCAAGGGGACACTCCCCATCCCCAGCAGTGCAGGGCATTGGTAGCTGAGACCAGGCTGCATGACGGGACCACTCCTGTTTTTCAATAGGACCTCCAAGATTGACTTATCATCATCTGTGTGTGAACTACTGTCGTGGTTTTACCCCAGCCAGCAGCTAAGCACCACGCAGACGCTTGCTCACTCCCCCCCGCATCGGGATGGGGGAGAGAACTGGAAAAGTTAAAGTGAGAAAACTCGNAAGAAAATTAACCCTCTCAGCTGAAACCAGGACAACTACTCTCTTCTCCACAGCACGTGGCTCAAGGCTGGTGGCTTTCAGCACATGAAGATTTCAAGATATCACCTCTAGGGTAAAGAAGCTTGGTCACTTGTACACAGAAGACAGTTGGACGCTGACTCTAACTGCAAAGCAATAAATGCTGCATGCCTATTTCTCTCCTGTGGCTTCAAAGATCTCTCTTTTGAGTGAGTTATGCTTCATGTGCAAGGGCAAATAGTCAATTCTCTGTGGCCAGTCTCATCCTCGTAGATTCCCTATTGAGCAAGGATACCAGGGACCAGCTCCAGCTCTGCATAACACTTACTGCAACAGGCAGTAGCTTTCCCAGTGAGTACTGGGATAAAAATGAATAGGTGGATATTAAAAGTAATCCTTAGCTGTGCTACCCAACAGAAATGTGCAGGCATCATTTATACCACTGCTGATGTCCTAGGAAGCTTTGATCAGAAAGCAAGTGACACTTCTAGAGACATGGATATACATACAGACAGACATATACCTATGTATATAGGCATACCTGTAAACAGAGACAAATACGCTGCCAACATTTCCAACTGCAGTTCCTTTCCTGCTCAGGTTGGTATGGATGCTCAGATTAGACCTAATCTGGGAAATTAGGATTAGGTACCCCTAACTGTAAAGGGCACTGAGACAGCTCATTTCCTTCCAGATGGGACTCTTTGCCTTTCAGGAGCCAAGCACAACCCATGTTTACTCTCAAATATATGCAGATACCTCCTAACTTTTTATCTGCAGTCTGGATGGACATAACAGTCTCGGTCCCTACAGAAGGACATTTCAGGGTACATTCACGTCTGATTCATTTATTGATCAATCACACACATTTCTCAGTCACCTCATCTCGCATCACCAGCTGGTGTCACCACCATACTGGTGGCTCTGCGCTAGGTTGGTATCAAAGCCGAAAGCACAAGGGCTTTCCCAGGGCTGCTCAGATGGGCTTTATGGTAAAAGATGAGAACGGCGCTTGGAGAAATTAATTACAGATCCCTGGCAGACAAACTGACTCCAGGTTCCACCTTGCATAATTGTCACTGGAAGGACCCCAGGTACCAGAGAGAGGTTAAAAACACTCAGTGCTTGTGTTGAGTCACTCCAAGTATCGAAAAGTCACAAGTCTGAGAAATGGATTTGTCAGTGCCAGATAAATAAACGGCGTGCGATGGTAACACACCAGCTGCCGTGGGCTCTGCAATGGCCAGTCCTCTGGGATGCCCGAGAGATGCTTCTGCCTTGCTCCCGGTACTGACTGCCCGGGGTCCTAACAGCAGCCACCACTTACAGACTCAAAAGTTCTCATTTTACAGAAAACATGGGGCTATTCCGGGTTTTATTTATAAGTAGCACATTTTTCTCATTATAAATGGGTAATGTTTCTTGTGCTTTGCGGTTTAGAGGTACCATTACACGATGAACAGAGACAGCTCCTACATTGCTTGTCACAGGTAATGCAAAAAATGCCAGACCGTTTAAAGCAGGTTTCTGTTTGGAAGGGGGAATTCTTGTACATCACCTACATTAAATAGTTAAATCCACAGCATATCCTCCAGCCCCAATATCCCAGATTCCAGTGGGACTAGATCTTGTCTGGAGACTTCAGATTTGGGACCAGATATAAGTTCCATTCTTTGGAAACAACTGCTGATCAAAACACTGTTTTGGAAAAGATTTTATTTATTTACAAAAATCTCCACAGAAACTACAGCAGAGTTTTTTCAACCAGATGTGATGCTTTATTGTTAATTAGTTAATTTATTGGAACAACAGCTTTCCTATCATGAGATCTGGGCAGCTAAAATTTGAAGCACTAGCTCTAGCTGCCCGTCAGATGGAAAATATTAGTAACACGCTCAGCTCTTGGAACTGAAAACCTCCATGTGCGTTGTGTAAAAGCAACAAACGTTGTTAGTCTCTAGCCACCACCGTGGAAACAGAAGTGCAGAGCCCCAACGTGGTTTCTCCAGGAGCACGCTACTACTCAGCACTCGCATCCCGGCACTGAAATTCAGCTCTCATCGCCTAGACCATCATATCCTGCAACAGGCTAAACTCCATCTTTACTGCAAGATCAAATAAACAATTTTTGATTAAACAATTATTGATTAATATTATGGATTATATCCAATGATATCTAGGCTCTGGGGGCCATGGTGAGGAGCAGCAATAAAATCAGGGTAGCAGCAGATGACACCACGGATGGGAAAACAAAGCAGCTGTTGCATCTCTGTCTCCCCGGCTTGGCTGAGCACAGTTTAGAAGCAAGGCTGAGGATCTATTTTTAGACCAGCATTTACCTCTCTTCCAACGCAAACATAGTTCTCCCTTGTCATACCGACGATGCTTTCAAACAACAGCAAATCGTGGCGCCACGAGTATAAATAAAATTATCAGCTGTCAGGCACGGGCTCCCGCACAACTCCTCAGTGCAAGCTGGGGTAACACTTTGTCGCTCGCCTCCCAAACACAGCCCGGTTGGGTTTGCGAATGGGAAGAAAGGCAGGGGATGTTGTTTCAGGTGCAAGAGGCAGACAAGTGGTGGAACTCCCTGCGTGATGGAACATTGTGTAACTAACTTTCCAAAAAATGTTCTTTTTGCTGGATCTACCATCCAATGCTGGGCTTTTGTTTGTTTGTGGTTGGTTGGGTTTGGGGATTTTTTTTTGTCCTTAATGGTACCTGCCCACTTAAACCAGGGACAATCCCAGACAAGAAATTTGTGGAAAACATTTAGATTCCTTCACCTTCTGGACCTGACTGGTGACCTCCAGCCCATTCACACTGATGCTGCTCAGTCCCCTGAAGCCGGCATCACCTTTCTGTAGGCTTTGTTCTCTTTCTGCTGGTGCATTCCCGGGGGGAATGATGGAGAACTGGCTTGAAGAATTTGTACAAAAGGAAATGAGTTGATTAAATTCGAGAAGCACAACACTTACTTGTGTTGGGAGAGAGCAATATAGGCTCTTGATTTAGAAAAAATAAAAATAATTTAAAAAAATGGCACTGCAAAGAAACTTTTTCTTTGAGGATCAAGTTAAATCAGACAATAGAAAGCAATCTTATTTTTAAGACACAAAAAGAAATGAGAAAGCAAAAAGTAAAGCAGTTAGGTGGGCTCCGGGGTGCAATATTGTTTTCCAAGCTTGCTGAACAGAAAGAGAAGGAAAAGCTTAAATGATTCATTAAATAGCTCCATGCCACCCTCCACCATTTCCTCTCAAGATTCTGAAGTCAACCCTGGCATTGTACGAAAGGGCTAGACACCGGGTTGGGGGCTAAGGCAATACAGAAATGAGTATTAGAAGGATCTGAAGATCTTCCCCCCAAGTCTTGCGCTGCAAGTCTAAGTGGATTTAAAGAGATGCAGGGAGGCAGATTCACCCTGTGTTTGTGTTCCCAGTGGCTCTTTCCTCAAGCCTAACAAGCCATACGATACATGTGAGCACACTTGGTGCTCTGAGGCAACCCAGAACATGCGTTAGCCCCATCAACTGTCACAGCTGCTTCTGGACCACTGGGACCTGTGATACATAGTCAGACAAGATGGTCCTCAGCTCCATCAGCTCCTGTACTGCTCTGACAGGTGACACTAACCAAGGGACTGTCCTCTCGCACACCAAGAACCAGGAGAGACTCTGTGGAGATGGATGAAGTTACACCATAACCCTCTTAGGGACAGCAGAACTTCACCACTGGGAAACTCTCCCAACAGAGAGAAAAATCAGGATCTGACACAGGTTTGGAGTCTACAAACTACTAGAGAGACTTTCAAACAGCAAGACATCATTGGCAAAAACCTGGCAGCAAGCACCAAAAAGCAAATATCTGATGTAAACTGCAGTTAGTTTTACTGGCACTGTCATCAAAAATAGGACAAAACTTGCAAGGAACTTCCTTCCCCTTCGCTCCTGCAGAGGATTTAGTTTGTCTGCACTAGGCATACTGGAAAGGAAAAGAAATCTAAGAAAGTAAATGTTGTGACCGATCCATTTAACAAAGTCAAAACCACACGAGTCTTTCAAAACTGTAAAAAGATTAGTCATGTCATGACCTAATGACTTCTGAAAAGATGGAGAGCGTCTCATACAGCCAAAGACAGCATGCTGAAGTTAATGCTTTATGAGTTTGTTTTCTAATGGAAAACCAGTATTAATTTCCCTTTTCTGCTTTAAAATGCTCTGTTGTTTTCTGGTTCAGGTAATAAAATCTGTCCTCCAAACTGAGGAAAAATAGGAGATGGTCCATTATTTCTCTGGTTTTCTTCCATGTAACTTAAATTTTTACAACAGGGAGTGGAAACAAGATAAATTATACCTGCTTTGGAGATATAAATTGCAACCTCAGAAGCGAAGGTGTATGTTTAGATGTCCAGCTGAAGTCACAGAATCTGATTCAGTTCTTGCCTGGCTCCACTTTCACACCTAGATGATTCTGCAGAAATTCTCTTGTGTCAAACTATGGCATTTCTTTAATTACTCTGTGCTGAAGGATAGGAAGTTGATCAGAATCCAACCCACTGACTCTAGAATCCAGCGGGGATTAAGCCACGGCTTCTGAACCAAAGTCTTTAACCATGCAAGAGACCAGAGTCTGTCCTTGGACCATGACAAGTGTTCTGCTGAAAATTAGTTTTGGTGGAACAGGAGTGGAAATGGCTGGAAAAAAGGTGACTTTGGACCATGTAGGCAAGGCTACACAGTTCAGTTTGCTTTGAAAGCCTAAGAGAAGAAGAAGTCTCATCACAAAAGAGACCAACTTCAGCGCAGGTATATGGCACAGATTGTCTGTGTGGTAGTACGGTAAGGAAGAGTCCAATACAGGTACATCAAAACTTCCTGGAGAACCCAAGAAATGCCATGAAAAGGTGTTAAAAGCACAGACCTGTGGAAGCCCCCGATACAAACACACCAATGATCTTGGATCACACAAGCAGATTCAGTACCTTTGATCCACCCCAATCCGCTCTGAAATAAAATACATCCTCCCATATCCTTGAACCAGGAACAGGCTATCTGGAGTGAGAACTGTCTTCCTCTGTTTGTACAGCACCTAGAGCAAGTGTTCATATAAATAATAAATAAAGCCAAGCAAGCAGAGGCACCAGGCAGCATCAGTTTTCCCTCCTATTATCTCCTTGCAGAGAGCCAACTCACATCAAATGAAGCTCAGTAAGGTAACAAACCAGCCAGCTTGGTTCTTATCTCAGTCAGCGTTCATGAACTAGTTCCACTGAAACACACGCATATTTTGCATACAATAGCTCACACAAGTTCATTAATGTGCATCTGGCCACCTGTATTGTATGCTGTAAAGGTGAATTCTTCTGAAGGGCACTGTCCAGCATCAGAAAGATAAGAACAATTATTTAAAATAAAGACGATAACATTCAAATAATGCTTCTCAACTAGGAATTACACCATACTAAATTTTTACAGATGGTGTGAGTGTTAAGTTGGAGATGCATATTGCACCTGCAGAGAAAAAGTAAGCCATTCCTTCTGAGCAGTTTGAAAATGCAGAGGTCCCCCCAACCCCTGGCAAGCAAAATAGAGTTAATCAAGTTGAAACCTTGAAGTTAAGCCTTGGGGACTCACACATTCAACAACCACTCATCCTCTTCAGTGCCCAGGTGTTTATACCAATCTCCGTTCAAGCACTGGTTTTCAGGTAGTGCCAGTTTTCTTGTGAGTACTGACACGGCCAGGAAACAGGAGAGCCCCGAGCAGATGTCACAGGCGGTGGTCACAGATTACAGGAGGAGCGTGGTGCGCTGTCTTCCCGCATTACCCTGGAGTGCAATTTCCATTATCTAATATCAACAGGCAGTAACTGGCCGCACAAGGTGTGACTCTTGATAACACAGATGGTAGCAGACCACACAAGAATTGTCAGGCACCTGTACCAGGTATGCTGGGCTCTACTGCACCTCTTCCTCCGTACCCACCTCCAGCAGCAGACGGGACAGTCACCTCTGGAAGGCAGCTTATGCAAGCAACAGAACTGCTACTTTGGTAGCTGTAGCACAAAACCTGCAGATAGCAGAATTGCCACTATTTACATGCAGTCCGCTGGAATACGATCACTTAGCAGCTCTTTATCCGCTCCAACAGGAATTTATCAGAATTCTCTTATTATCATTAAGTGCAACTAGAGGAGAGAGGGATAATCTCCACCTCTGCAATGTGCTGAAGCACAGCCCAGCTAGTACAGTATTTCGAAGAGCAGCAGCTACATCTTGTGGAAAGATTGAGTATTGCAGGGTTATTCCTAATTGCATCTATAAAGTGCATAATGCAAGTTCAGCTTTAAATTAACTTAGCCAGGAGTTCTGCTGAAATGCTCTGTCCTTTTCCACTGCTCTTTCTGTGCAAGCTGAACAAAGTGAACCCGCACAGCGCACTGATCCACTGCAAAACAGCAGCTTTGTCTAGTCAACATCCTTTCCCCTAGACCAGTTTGCCTGGCTCACCACACCACTGGGATGACCCAACGCCAGGAGGGAAAGAGGAGGCCTACCCTTTGTGGCTGTATGCTTAACCTTATCTAACCATAGGCTGCATCAGTCTGTAACCTCAATGTTCACTGAGGACTTGAATAGAAACCAGTTTCTGTAATTAAACACACATGGGAAAGTTCACAAATTAGACCTAGTACAAGATTTCTCACCTGTATCGTTAAGACTATTACAAAGGAACATTCTAAGACACTGCTTTGAGTAGTCCCTGCTATATGAAGTTGAGGCAGGGAGTAAACTTTGGTTTTGTACACGCTGTCTCATGACTTTTTTCCCCTGCTACCATCTGGCACTTTCCTACACAATGAGGAAAACATACAGCAGAGCAACTACTGCAGGAGCTAGGCATTCAATATTGTTGCTACTGACACACTCAGGTTAGCGCAGAAATCACAAAGAAAACATCACATACCATGAATTTGAAGTATGTTAATTAACTGTGGACCTGCTCTGCTTTATAGGGGGGTTCCTGCTATGTACAGTTGCCAATAAATGTAATAGTGATCAGTAGCTACCTAACCAAACAGCAGACCCCGGATCTTCTGAGAACAGCTATTCATTTTCCACAGACAAGGACAGACTACCCTCCAGGTACAGCTAAGGGCACAGCCAGCAGCAAAAGCCATCTGAAGAAAAAAAAAAAAAAAAATCTATCCACTAGTCTGGTAAGCAAGGAAATGACCTTCCAGTTATATCAGAAATATCAATGAGACAATCCTGTTAAGCTATTATTACGTAACAGACAGTATCTGAGCTGTCTGCTATTGCCATAATTAAAGCTGACTTCATCATAACCTGTGACCTGCAGCCTACATCTCTCAAGGCTTTCCATTACCAGCAAGTGGCAAGGAGCCCTCAACTGGTGACTGGAAAGTCAATAGCAGACTAATGACATGAAAAAATTCATGGATAAGAGCAGCAAGCTATCTGTCCTGCTATGCAGCATGAGTTCAGCTCTTCTTTAAAGGAAAGCAAGCTGAATTTCCAATTTTTTTTTACATCACTAAGTAAAAAATCATCCCACTACTCCCCCCATATTGTGTTTGCAAATAAAATACAAGACAGCCAGAGATATTTATTCACTCTAAAGATTAGTAATTGGCTTGGTTTACTGCAAACATTTAGAAAATACTCTAACAGTTCACACTCATAGGCAAATGCCTCTTACAAAGAGGGACTATAGGTGGCTGTTGACAGAATATGACATCTAGTCTGCTTAAACTTGCAGGTTTATTTTACAGCATTTGTGACAGGTCATTTTTTCTTGCAACTCTGGAATGTTTTGATTTAAGCCAGACAGCAGGAAGCGCAAAACAGACATGGCCAGTGCTGACCCTCCCCAGCAAAGCCAGGTCATGAGTACAGAACATCAGTGTTCACACACAAGAAAAAGACCAAGGGCAAGACAAGTACGAGTTTTTCCTTAGAGCAGTATGTGAAAGTGTTACACAAGACATTGTTACCTACTGGAAGCAGCAACTGAACTTAAGTACTCATGAACTTGTCAGTTTATTGACATTTCCTGCAAAAGATACAGCCAATAATATGCAAGACAAGTGCAAATCAAGAGTTTTATTTTTTTCCCCACATACATAATTAAAAAGCAAGTGAACACACAAGACAGGAAGTCAGAGAGACTGGACATATGTACAAGACAGTGAAGCTATCCAATTTTTTCCATCTTCAAGATCAAGTCATCACAGATTTTTGTTAGTTCGTCATTTTCTTTAGTCTGTTGAAGACAGGAAAAAAAAGAAGTGAGTTTCAGGTATGCCTAAGCTATGTTACATCTGTGCAGAGCACAGAGTTGCAACAAGCCACTTATGCCAACACAGGGAACAGAAAGTCCATTTATGTGCTTGTGACTCATGCAAGTTTACTCTAAAGGACAGTCTACTTTGTAGAAGATCGCATGGAGACGTTAAGAGCCTCAGGAAGTGCACCAGAGTCCACTATACTGCCTCTGCTGCTTCTACAAGTTTTCCCATACTACGTGGGGACCCATTGATCTAGGGAAGTAAGACTTTTCAGACTCAAAGTATTTTTTGTTAGATACACTGAAATGCAAGATCATGACAGTTTAGATTTTAATCTTCACAAGACAGACAACTCTGTAGGATGATGCTTTGATGCTTTTACTGATATGTGGCAATAGTTGCCAGTTTGTGTAATTCCTTATACGGTCAAACTATTTTAATAGGAGTTCTTAAAATGTTACTGTATTTACAACAGGAACAAAACTAGTTCTGTTAAATGGCTTGTCTCACCTCTTAAGTTAGTAGGCCCATTTCCCCAGCTATACAAACTTTAGCCACAAGCCTGAGGACTAACACAAATATGGGACTTTTCCCGAACAGGAATGTGTCAGCATTATCTATTTTTGAGTCTTCAATGCTAGCAGATACAACACCACAATGCAGTAAAACTAATAGGATGCATTTCCAGCAATATGACTTTTAACCCTCAAAAAGCTTTTTCCTTTGAGGAGTTCTAACAAAGAAAACTGATGTGCCTTTACAAAATATTCCAAGACTATCTACGCAATATGAAACAAAATCAAATACAAGGATTAATGGCCTGAGCAATATTGAAAGAGTTTACTCAATACAGAAGAGACTGCAGTGCTAGTAGCTTACAAATTGTATGTGTATGAACAAGCTGAATCAGAGAGTTATTCAAGATTAATTCCAGATTCTGCTCTGGGACACATTTACATTTTAGATCATCTCCTTCAGTGGTTCATATAAGCTCCTGGCACTATAGACTGGATTGATCACTTCTGCAACCCACCTATAGGAACAAACCTTTTGCCCCAGAAAAATCTAACCATACAGTTAGGTTCTTGACATAATAGAGTTGTGCCTTAAGTTTCCCAAAGCCTGCCAGTACAGCAGCCACAGCCAGCACAGTTAGCCTGGCTATTTCTAGCCCTAGTATAAGGCAGTTCTAGTCTAAGGCAACAGCTTGAAGAGACTCGCTCACGGCATTTTGACTAACCTTTTGTTCAAGACTCCTCTCTAAAGACTGGATCCTCATTTGTTCTTTGCGGAGACTGGCTTGTAGTGCTGCAGTCTCTGATTTAGCTTTGCTTCGTACCTGGGCAATTTCCTCATTTGCTCTGAAATGGAAGCAAGATAGTGTTTACATTCCCTTCAGATAGCACAGCAACACTGTTCACAGATCAGCCTAAACTCTTGTACTTTGGATTAATCCCCAGACTAAAAGTGTTTTAAGACAGGTTTTGGCATTAATGAACTCCATTTTGCAGCAACTATGAAAACTGTATATTTCACTCCCAGTATTTGTCTTCTTGACACAATACTTACTGATGCAGTTTTTCTTCAGCATGTGCCTTTAGTGCCTGATATCTCTGCTCCTCTTTTTTAATTCTAGCCAGGTATTCTTCAGCACATTTTTTCAGAGCTTCTTCATTCTGTCCCAAGAACAAGAAGGTTAGTTAGCTTTTTATGTGCTAGTAGATGGAAGAATCTCTCACTTCAAAGGGGCTATTTGACTACACCGAAGTGGCAGTATTTGCTCATCAGAACAACAGGAACAACTGTGAAGTCCCACAGACCTACACAGAGACTAAAGCCCCCCCTTTCAACTCAATTTTGCAACATAACATGTATTCACCCCATTTCCCTCCCAATATAATCTATTTATGTAGTAGCAAACTTTGCTAAAGGGTCACTGAAGGTCACCTTTGCTAAAGGTCACTGAAACTGAAGTCACTAATCAGCTTTGTGCATGTTTAAGTCAGCTTTGTCTTAGCTTGCTATTGTCTTAAGAATAGCTAGAAATTCAACTACTTCAGAGAATTTGTTAAGAGATTCAGGCTTTGGACACTGATGTAAATGAATGCAACAGTAACAGCAAGAAAGTTACCTTGGTAGGCACAGACACTATGTCATATTATTTTATTAGCTATTTATTAGCTATTACAGCAAGTTGGAACTGTTTGAAACAAGTGCTAAAACTTCCCACTAATCCCAGCTCTTGATTTAGCAACTCTGTCTCCAAGTGATGCTTCAACTCTGTGCTAAGGAAAGGACTTCTTAGGGTGGAGCAATAGAAGGGACACAAGATGAAAGAAGTCTGACATGTTAGTAAAGCAGAAACTGAAGTCTTAACACAGACATTATACCTGTTTCTCACACCTAGACTACCATGAACCTTGTAACAGGCTACTTTTAAGCTTTAGTAAATAGGGAACACTAAAGTGCCTTCAGATTTTTTCCCTCAGTTTATCCTTTGAGCACCAACTGCATTTTTTATGCATTCCATGCAGTAAGAAATCATAGCTTATGCTCCTCATTAGCTTCATTCCTCCAGTCTCCAAAGACACTGCAAAATGAAGGCCTGACTTTACCAGGTTAGAGGTTTTAAGCTGAAGAACATCCAATGAACTACTATTTTTACTCGTAATAGCAAATCCTCTTCAGCATCAATTCAACACAATGCAGGGGAAACAAGCTGCCCTCATGCAGCAGTTGCTCCATGACAGTCTGTCTCTATGATTAACAGAAAAATTACATGCATGCAGCAAGAAACTGCTCATTCTTCTGTTTGAAGAAACTTTGGCTTCTAACAGAGAGATCATTATCATACTTTAAGCCATCCACTAAATACAACAAACTAGTAAATCTTTAAATAAGCAACAGCTTAGCACCTGGTTTTACAGGTAGTACTTATACTAGCTAATTAACAGCTGCTCTAGAAATTCATCATTTCCTCTCCACTAAGTCTCATTTATCTTGGAAGGCTATTATTTGCATTATAGTATCTTACTTTGCGGTAACCCTCTAGCACTTCTTTCTGTTTTTCAAATCGTTTGAAGAGTTCAGAGAAAGATTTCTCCATTGAGTTCAGATCTGACATAACTTGTTGCTTCTCTTCCACCATCCTCTGCATTTCTTTCTTTGAAAGTTCCTTCTGCTTCTGAGCATCCTCTAAAGAAAGTGGAGTTAACAGGGTTACGCTCATGATAGTTACTGCATTAGCATAATACTAGTGCCATAGTATGGCCAGATAACTCCCACACCTTCAATTCTTCTTAAAAAAGGGCTTCATAACATAGCCTCTCCTCCAAAAGAACGTCATATTTTTGCTTTTAAGGAAGCAGTCATATTCTCTTTAATTGCTACCAATCCTACGTCCATTAAAGACTGATAATAAGGTCTTGCCCAAAGCATTGGTTCGCCTGCAATGTAGTCAAAACACTACACTCAAGGTTACCATAACAGGAACCTCAAATGTTGTGATAGAAGCAAGGACTCTGAAAATATTTATTTTCATTAAATATACACAATAGCTGGAAGGTCTGGAGGAGACTGGGGTAACAAGTCAAACTAGCACAGCAAACTCTTTCAGGACAGGTTTTTGTTAGCACACCTGAGCTATGTTTCCCAGCACAAAAAAAGCTGACATAATATTCAGTCTCCTTAGAGAACTAGTTTTAAGCAAGGCACAGATTTGTCTATTCAGCTTTGAACTAGGAGAACGTACCTATGCAACAAGAGTTTCATTCAATGTCCTCCTAGCTTTGAGGCCACAAATTTGCTGAAGCAAAGACCAGATCTGTCCAGCAAGACTGCTACTGACATCACTTAAATGAGGTCAGGTAATACACAGTTAAACAAAGTGCAGACAACTGGATCTGCCAGTTTTAATAAACCAACAACTCACCCTCTACTGGAGAGTAAGTTAGATGTGTTGATGCCTGATTCAGGAAGTCATTATTACCTACCAAGTGATAGGTCTGTATGAACATGCATAAAAGTGCTACTCTAACTACTTTGTCTGAAGCCTTACACTCACTCTGGAAGCACTTGAAATATTAATGCCATCAGAAGTGAAAGAGTACTAACTTCAGTTCGTAACCTGAGGCTAAGCATGTCCCATCCCCTCCAAGCCATTCAAAGTGTAAATATGGAACTTACCCATCATTTGTGTTATTGTACCTTCAAACTCAGCAATTATTTTTCTAAAAAACATGAAAAAAGAATGTTGAACATGTTAGAAAAAGCAGCTAGAGTAAATAAGTAGATATAAAAATCAAGAGAGATTTATACCCCATTTCCTTGTATTCCATATGAAGCTTATCATACTTCTTTTTCCATTCCTGAGTCTCCAACTCCTTCTCTTGAACCTTCAAGGGAAAAAGCAAACCTTTATTTCTTTCTGCTAATCTTAACACAGGAAAGCGTTAAGGTTGTTCTGGTCAAGAACACATTGCTATTTGGAGTCATTTATATTCAGCACTCAATCCTCCTCCTACCATGTTTCCAAATTTAAAGACATCTTAGTTTTCATCATTTGAGAATAGCCGTACCTATTTCACATCAAATGAATTAAAAGAGAGGTCACAGTACCAGTATTAAGCAGTATAAGTACTCTTTGCTAAATGCTTTATGGAAACTCCATGAACTTAATTTTGTTCTGGGGTTTATATTAAGAACTGTAACACTAATAGTTGACCGCAGTGTGAGAGAACTCCAATGACAGAGGCCAAAAATACACAAAAACCACCTGGAATTTTAAACCAGAAAAGGTGAGAGCACATGATTATTATCAGTCTCCCCTCTAAGTCGCATGGTACACTGGTCTTTGGTATTTAGAGTAAATGCATTTCAGGTGTATTTAGTATTTCAGATGAAAGGAAGTGGGGCACAAGTAAAAATACGCCAAAAGAGAAATAATTACCAATAGTTAGGTTAGAAATAAGTGTTTCAAAAGCACAAGTGTTTGAAGATAGAAACCAGTGAGAAACTTTCATTTGCAAACTCAACAGAAATGGTTCAGTAAACCCAAAAAAGCATGCTTTCATGAGGTGCTGTATTTGTCCAGGTTTTTTTCTATTCTCCTCCCACTCTAGAGTTGTTTCACCAAAGTAGTCATCTTCAAGTTTAGTCTGTCTCCCTTTCAGATTAATATAGTAATTCCAAGCATTTTCATTTAAGTGTCACACCTGTCTTGCTACAACTACGTTTGCATGTTTAAAATAGTTCTTTGAAACAAGAGATTAGAGCACCAATTTTAAGATACTACAAGCTTTACCTCCTCTTATTATACAAATTCTTCATTTTAGATCAATACACTAACAGTTGTCTGTCAAAGCTGCACTTGCTTTCTTGTACTAGACAACATGCTGCATAAAAGTGTCCTCATAAGTGACAGAAAGCAAGAGTTACTCCTAGAAAAGCTAGGAACTTTGTACTCTAAAGGGAAAGATAACTTAAGCAGTAAATAATCATAGGTCATGTTCACTTGGTGTCCTTAGTGTCACTGCCTGCAGTATAGGCAGCCAGGAATTTTGAATGCCCCATTTTCTTCTGAAGTTAAAGCTAATTGTGTCACATCAAAATTAAGGGCATTTATGTTTAAGTACTCCTCTTACATTATTTAGTAAAGTTACATAATCCAGAAGCAATAATGAATCAAGTACTTGGATTTTTTAAGTCAGTAGATACATAACTCTTCTTGCACCAATAAGAAAATGGGAATTCAAAAGCAATTTCTGTATTTATATACTTACAGAATACACTTGAAATTCCACCAGCTACTTCTTCCCTCCTCCACTAATGTTTTTCTCCTCCAAAGTGAGCTCCAGATCTCATTTTTATTTTATTAGCTGGACATACTGTTGCACCTCTCCATCCCACAAAAGACTGATCACTGCACTGAACTGGCATTACATTTTATCTTGTTTTAAGGAAATATATCAGAAGCCTCTCTCTCCCACTGGCAAGAAGAGGTATTTCCTACCTAGTTTAATAAAGATTATTCACATTACTGATATTAAGCCTAGCCATTCCATCTGATAATGGATACTTTTTAATACTGACAGTTCTAAGGCAAAAGCTGACTAATAGTGAAGTTTACCACATTTCCTTAGATATTAGGTCTGAAGAGTTCTGTACCTACTGCTCCTATTAAGTACATAACAAGCTTTTCAGAATGAGATGCTCACGTCGTGTACAATGGAAAGAATTACCAAGTATAGAGATTTATACCAGATAATCTAAACAAAAGGGACATTCAAGACTATGCAAAGTTTTGCTTTGGAAGGGTCACCATACCTCTCTCTTAACCAGTTCAACAGCTGCATCCATGTCTTTTTGGCTATATTTTAGCACATCTATAATAGCATCCACTGCAGTGTTTGTGGAAGCAGCAAAAGGCAGTGGAGGAACATCATTAGTCAGAGAGTCTGGAATTAGGGGGTCTGTTTCCTGTGAGGAGAAAAAAAAAAGTAGAGTTTCAACATATTCCTATTTTCATGCCATTGATTAGCTGTATGCAGCTTATTCAATTATAAGTCAACATACTTTACTTAAACACCAAATACACCTCCATAGCTTTGTTACCATAACTTTCTTTGTAGATGACTTTTAGAACTATGTAGTTACCTTTTAAGGTAAAAGAGAAACTGCTGCCCACCAATTTAGCTATCAGAAACAAAGCAGATTATACCACGCTGTTCCCTACCAGTAAAAAGGCACCATTTCAGGATGAACTGCTATGTGCAGATCTGTTCATAAAAGGCTGTTCAAACTATAAGCCTTAGACTGTATAGCATCAAGTTTAATCACAGAAGTGCCTTTCATCCCAGCAGTGCTATTAAAATACAAGCTTGTCTTATTTTTGTGGCTTCAGCTGCATGAAAAAGATTGCCTGATTAAAGCATCATTAAAACCAGCTCAAATTCTCCTAGATCATGCGCAATGCCACCAATTTCCACAAAGACTTGATACTTAAGAACATGAAGTCCATCAAAAAGTTCAACTTTGATATGTTAGTATCCAACCTAGTTTTTAAGATAACAGTTTAAATAAGCATTAAGTATTCAGTGATGTTTAGAGTATCTGCATAAGTCTTAAGTCCAGAACCTAGCCAATCCCTTTCCCAAAATATCAACATGAAACTTGATACCATTTCGGACACCCTTACAGTAGTTGTAAATGTCCCCAGAAGATCTAGTCCTTTCGGTTTTTCTTCCTTTTGAATACTCACTGCAGGCTTTTCAGCTTCCACAAGCAATTTACTTAAGTCAGCAACAGGACTAAAAATGAACAAACATACACCATTATATTCAAGTGCTGCCTTTCTTTGTAAAACTAGGTACTACAGCCTAGACCAAGTTGATACCTACCCACACTGAAGTGGAGCTGTCATGATATTCATGTTTGTTTCAATAGTACCAGAAACTGGCTTTTTCGGACTGTCTCTCAATAGAGGGTCAAACTTCAAATACAGCGACTGTTTCCTCAAGGCAGACTCTTTGAACTGAGGGGAAGGAGGCATAAACTGGCAGATATGCTGCTTCATAGCACAACACACCCCACCCCACACACACATACAAATTATCCTCTGGAGAGACGGTGAGCCTATTCTTCAGTGGTCAGAGCATTGTTCTCAGGAGAAAAATTATGTAAGAGAACTCAGTGCCCACACGCTTAAGTCCTTACATAATATCAAGTGAACTCAGTCTGCTCACAGACAGAACCAAAAGGGCAAACATTTATGAACTATTCAAAGCCAGCAGAAGACACTGAAATGGAAAGATAGCATCGTAAGCTGAATGAGCAGTGTATGCCATTCTCTGTCTTTGCTCATACAACGGTAGGGACAAACACAGCATGATCAAAAACCAATTTCAATTCAGTGTATTCACTGTATATTCAGAGCCACTCCTACTCTGGACTAAAGTAGGAGCAAGAATAACTAAGCTGAACAATTGAAACATGACATGCCCAATTTAGAGACAGATTTCCTGAAACTGCCCATAAAACAAAAGAGCTTAGAAAAAAAAAATATTTTCAGAACAATGATCCTGCACTTTGAAAGCATTATGTTCTTGCAGTTTTGGCAACCAGAGGGGAAACGTCATCCATCTCAGTTTCACCACTATTAAAGAAAAATAGCACCTTTGCAAACTATAAGACCCCTGATCTTTAGCAGAACTGCTTATAACTAGATTTCCTTTTACTACCACCACCCCCTGCCAACCTTGCAGACACATTCCTTTGGAATAGAACCTATAGTTCTGTGGGCAAGTTCAAATTGAAGTTATTTCATGAAAACAGTTAAAGGCTTGAGGTTTCATTTTTCTTTCCTCTCCCCTCTGTCAGGAAGAAACAAATATTTCAATGTCATACTTACTGTTGAAGTCCCAAACTGTTCCAGATAGTCTATTTCTATGCCCATTCCCAGAACTAGAAAAGGAGGAAGTGATACAGTAAAGATGCAATATTGTCATAGTGTCTTACAGTGAAGCACCCACAGACAGAAACAAATAGGTATGTATATAAAGCAAATAAATGCCTGGTCCCATCTCATGAGCTCCGGTTCACTAAAAATATTTATTCCTATCTAGACCTGAAAAAATAAAGATAAAAACAAATCCAGCAAAGATTTCCAAGTTAAGTGAACTTACAGCTCCCATTTGGGCCCAAATACCTGTAACAACATGGAGAATTTAACACAGTTTAATTTCTGTTGTTCTATAGTTACAGTGGCAAGCACACTCAGATATTCTACTCTTTTATACAATGTCCCATAGAAACATAAGATTGTTCAAATCTGAGCAGTGTGCTAATCGTAATGGTGGATTGCCAATGAAGTTATAGCCATTTCTCAATACACTAATTCCACTCAAGTGTGAAGTGACAGACTGCACTGCAGTCAAATCATTTGCTTATCCTTCCACACAACGTTCCCAGAAGGAATAACCCTTCCAGGTGGTCAGGTCACAGCTACATAGCTTTCAAGACCATCCACACTCCAATACGAAATCAGTACTCAAGTAGTGCTATGGCCGCAGTAATCTACTAGACTCAAGTACAGGCAGTTGCACAGCTCTAGTGCTCTCCATTTAGAGCGTCCTTAATACCAGAAGTGATTTTTAAGGGAGCATTTTTTCAGCACAAGAAGTTGCCACTGAAACGCTAAAGATTGTTTCTGTACCAGTATAAATTTCATCCTTCCAGGCAGCTGAATGCTAATAGCTAGCTTTTTTGAGTTTAGCTTAATCCAAAGAAAGTCAGAAATATGCTTAGGTACATGTCCCACCCCTACTCATCATTGTAGGTTTTACAGTCCTTTAAGAGGAGGAAAGTGAGAGACAAGAACTAGAATCAATGCCAAAACTGAAGTAGAGAAATACATACACAGAGGTTATTTTAACAGTATCTTTTCAGTCTATTCTAAATCACAGAATGGTTTGGCTTGGAAAGGACCTCGAAGATCACCTAGTTTCAACCCCTCCCCCGCCATGGGCAGGGACACCCTCCACTAGACCAGGTTGCCCAAAGCCCCATCCAACCTGGCCTTGAACACTTCCTGGGATGGGGCATCCACAGCTTCTCTGGGCAACCTTTTCCAGTGCCTCACCACTCTCACAGGGAAGAATTTCTTTCTAACATCTCATCTAAATCTACAGAAATGCCTTTACCTTCTGATGATGGTCTGAAGAGCTCTTCAGGTTCAGTGTTAGCTGTCTGCTCATCTGCTGTTATTTCAGTTCTGTGTGAACTAGGTTTACTTTCTTCTGCAGACACTGACTTTTTTCCACTGTCAGCAGAAATCAAATTATCTTGAGGAGGGACATTAGCTGGAGACATTTTAAATGGGTTCATTTGCTTCTCCTGATGAGAAAACACAATCCTCCTTACTGTTAAAATAATGATTTAAATGCAATGAAAGTCACAATGATGATCAAATTGGTTTGTCATAAACTAGCTGGGCAGACAGCATAATAAACCAAGAGTTCACAAGCATAGAAACTAAACTACCAACACTGAGTACAGTTCATATTATTTAGGAGTCACTTTTTTTTTAGAGTCCACACCCTTATGTTTGTCCTTATATGAGACTGCTGATCAAAAAAGATACTAAATACCAAGGTACCAATTTGGCTGTCTCTGATGTTACCTTCAAAAGACAAGTCTGCGCTGTTGATAGTCATTCTAGAGCTGCTGAAGATGCATAAAAACACTAGTTCTTAGACAAAACCTTGTCAAACCCATGTTTGGTATTAAGTCAGAAAACTCTGCTTCATGGAACAACTTGGTAAGAACTGACTATCTTTCCTATACCTTACCATGGCTTCCTCTCCTGGAAATTCAGCTTCTGCTTGAACTCCTGGCTTGTCTTCTACCTGTTTGCTGATTTCCCTGAAGAAGAAAAAAGTCAAAATACGAGTGACATAGGCAGTTCTGAGTTCTATTTAGCAGTTATACTGAAGCACTGAACAAAGTAAGGTTATTTGAGAGTTTCTGGCCACTGTACATGAAGCTTTAAGGAGGGTGGGGGTGTAAAGTCACTGTCTTGCCTGGTGACAACTGAAATGACAGAAAGCTATCCCTCCATCAGAAGCTATGCAATCTAGAAAGCAGAAAGCCACAGCAATGTCAGTTATTCACTTAACACTGTTCCCTTATTTCCATTTGTTAAGCCCATTATTTTTTTTATTAAAGAGGCTTTTTGTTGAATTAAGAACAGAATTAAAGGTAGCCTGCTACTCTTTCCAAAGTAATACAGTGATTATTGGTATAAAGCACAGAACTTCATTAGAGAAGTCCAATATTTTAGTTACTGCCGACAGCACAAACTTAACTTTTCAACTTGGTAAACACTAGCTGATCATGTTACACAGGGAACAAGAGAGCAAATGTTTCTGTCAAATTAACATCTTGTGCCAGTCCAGTTCTGGAAAGCACCTGGCTGCCAACAGTAATGCTGACATTTCTAGGAAAAACAACACAACATCTTCCATTCTCAAATAAGTTCTACATGGTGACAAAAAAATGCAACTTTAACAACAGGCCTTTTTATCAGAGATAGCATTCAGATACCAAGAACAGGCAATAAAGAAACAGCACCTCAGTTCAGCCAGAACACTAAGCAGAGAACAGAACTGTCTAGTCCCTTCATACGCTGCATGATGTGCAACCCTGCTGCCTACTTACCTGTTTTTTTGGCAGACACCAGCAGTCAACTGATTCTCTGTTTTACTCTAATCTTGAAGGAGTGGGGAAAGAGCCACTTGACCAAGGTACTAATGCTCTTCCCATATAAGCCTGTTCCCTCCCATTCCTCCATATTTAAGAGCACCTTTTGGTCAGAGCTGGCCATCTCAGGATGGTTTCCCCAATGAGATCTTTGCTGTTCCAACATACTGTGTTAAAGGTTAGAATACGCAACGCTCAGTCAGCCTCAGACAGAAGTAGTCAAGGAAGTAGGAATCAACTAGAGATACCACCTATCTTTTCCTCATGTGAGTTCAAGATGCTTCTACATTCAGCTACAGGTTTACTTACGGACTTCTGAGTTCTCTTTTCTCAAGAGTTTCACAGGTACTTGGTCTGTTATCCAGTTCCACTGGAAGAGGCTCCTTTCCTGATGACGTACTATCCTGTTCCTCTTGCAGGTGAGCTTTCTGAGGGCTAGGTTTAGAACACTTGGGCGAGCTGGAAATTTTAGAGCTTCTGCCAAATGGATTAAAGTTTAGATCATCGAGTTTGTCCCAGTCAAACTTATAAGATGCTTTGGGAAGAGGGATTTCATCTTCCACATTACTTTTATTTTGCACTTCAGTATTTTCTGGTTTTGTTTTGGTAATAGTAGTTTTCTTGGAAGGTGGCTTAATTCCAGGTCTTTTACCTAGTTTCTTAGGAGGTGGCTTTCTAGCAGTGGTATTATCAAAGTCAAATTCCAGTTTTACTGGTCCAGCAGCCTTGGTGACACCAGGCTTTTCTGCAGCTTCCCCTTTGGAGAGAGTCAGCTCTTCTGCAGGCTTTGACTCTTCTGCAGACGCTTTTTCTGCTACTGAAACACTCTGAAGCTTTGATTCCCCAGTTTTTGAAGAGTTAGTTACATTAGAACTACTGGGATTTAAGTTGTCAGATAATTGTACAGGAGGTGTAGGTGTTTCCGCTAATCCCACTGAGTTACCAATTTGGCTCACATCTGTGGAAGCAGACTTCAGATCCTGCACAGAGTCACCAATTGATTGCTTAGGGGACAGCTTGGATTTGTTAGATTCCAGCTCTTTCAATACAGATTCTTTTCCAGAGAAGAGAGTCTTCTCTTCACTCGAGTGCTCTGTACTTCCTGTGGCTGAAGCAAAAGAAGCTTTATCATCCAGAAGAGAATCATTACTTTTTCCAGCAGTTTTCTCAGGGCTGCTAGATGCTATTACAGGAGACTTTTGCAAATTTCCAGGAGAATGCTGCAACTGCACTGAACTTTGAAAGGGATTGATGTCATTTAAGTTATCAAAATCAAGATTGTAGGAACCTCGACTCTTCACTGGCATCTCATCATCCGGGTAAGGAGCCACACTGACCTTCTCTGGCATTTGTGTATTTAACACTGTATTATTTGCGTCAGTCTTTTGTTGACATGTGCTGCAATTAAAAAGAGAGTCAGATCACACACACTGTAGCTATTTTTTCAGACATTATTCAAAATCATCTTTAGAAAGATACTTATATGAGTAGCTTTGTATGCTCAGAGTAATCTGATTTTTTTCTGACATAAAGCAACTGACAGCAAAAGAATATCATAATAGCAGGAATTCATTTGCCACCTAAACAGTCAGAAGTTACGAGCTCTGGTACACGTGAACTACAGGGAGATCAATCCTTGAAACCAGTCAGTATTCTGAAGCTCCACACAGCTATATCACCTTATGCCAGTCATCACTGGAGACTGCTCTACTCACTACAGCGTAGGGACATCTCCATTTCACTTGACAGTAAAATATACATTGCTTAGAAGGAGATATTAACAGTAAGCAGCTCAAGCACAGGCACAACTAGTGGTACATCTTCATGTAGATTCATTTATGAGTCATGACAGACTCACAAGTCTAGGACCAAACTCAGTCATGATTCAGGTCCTCCCATTTAGTCATTACTTTGTCTTGTCATTCCAGTAAGTATTTCCCCCCTGAAAGTATGCAGCAGCATTTCATCTATGAGGGCCTACATACCAAAACAGAACCTAGACTTCAGGCACTCTAAACTCTGCACAACATCAGATCTGAAGAGCAAAGCTGTATACAAGAAAATACTTCTCCAGAAAGAGAAAGGTAAGATTCTCTAGTAGAAGAAACAGGTTAAAGTTCATGTACTCACTACCACTGGGTATTCTACAAGTTACTGCTCTCCACTTTATTTCCCCAAACTCTACTCAACTTTTGAGGCTTAGCCTCAGACTACAGAGAGTTAAGCCATTACTTCCTGAAACAGGATTTCCTCCCATTGTTTTGTCCCTTCCTAAAGTTATTATTTCTGTGTGCCATCCATAACTGCCGCAGAACAGAACACGATTAAAAGTCACTCACTATAAACACCACTTTGATAAACCCGAAAGCAAAAGGCAGGAGATAAAGAGTTCAGGAAGTCCTTCTCACCCGGTTTGAGTGCCTCTTCCCGGCAATAGTTCAGCCCCAGGCTTGTTCAACTACTCAGGCCCCTCCCATTCCCCTTCTGTGTTTAACCTCATAAATGCCAGCCAAAGCAAGACACCTGCTTCAAACTAAAACCAATGCAATACTAGCCCTTTTAAATCACTCAAACCTTATACGTACTAAATCTTCATTTATTCCTGTGAGTTTGGGGCACAAATGCAATTAAGTAATTTAAAAAATTGTGGTGGATAGATCAGAAGTACTTTTCTAAACTAGAATACACATGCAAGTTAACAGTCGAAGCAAATTTATACATTTAAAGAACATCTTTCTCCCTTCTCCCCTTCCAAAAAAACAGGAATAGGGGAAAATGAAAGTATTGGGTAGATAAAAATGAGCAAAAGTATGCATTTCCTTGCAGAAGACAAAGCTAAGATCTGAGATTTCTTGCCACTGGGAATTATAGATGCCAGATATTTATAAAAGTTTTAAGAAGTCAGTAAAAAACTATGCAGTGAGGTCTGTTAAATGACATTGTCTTATACCATTATAAAAATATTTCTAGTAAAGGAGAGCTACAAAACCCCAAATTAGAACACTACAGACTTTATGCTCTTCTCTGGACAGCTACTACGAGCCACTCTGAGACATAGGCTGCTATAAAGGCACGCAAACTTGTTAGTACTTGGGCTTGATGTTATATTCACTTTGTGTTGCTTGATTTTCTTTAATCTTAATACTCATTTACTAAAGGTGTCAATTCAAGCTAACCCTCCAGAAGATCTATCTTAAGGAGAAAATCTAAAGAGAAAAAAAAACCTGTACTTAACGCAAGAGAAGAAATTTCAAGGCTTACTTTCAGAATTAGCTTTAGAATAGTTGTAGTCTCACATGAAAACCTCGCTATGGCAAACAGGTTTGTATTCTTTGCTTAATGTGTCTCTTTTCTCTTAAACTATTTATCTATAAGTCATCTGTATTAAATCAGTTACTTACAACCAAGATAATTGCCATTACTTCTAATAAAATTTTATCTTTGAAAAAGTTTGTGCATTAAAGTCAGCATTAATTTTGGTCCTTTTGTGCAGTTTACATCTTGTTATAAATTAAGAGATTACCTTTTAATTATACAGGTTTATAATGGGGAAAAATTAACTTGAGTATGTCTCGCATGGCTAATACTAGTAGTGGGGAATACATTACTCACTCAACATTGACAGGTGCAGATAAAAGATCATCCACCAAGGCTTCACTGCAATCCTCAAGTGTGAAAGTAGTCTCAAGTTTGTCCATCATAGTAGGACTTAAGATTTTTCGAGTCTGAGGATCTCTTAGAGGAGTTTGAAAGGTTACCTTTAAGAAAGGGGCGGGGCGGGAGGAAAAAGGCAGAACAACATGAACACCGCAATATTTTCAAACTCCAAATAACATGTGCAGTCAGTAGCAGAGATGATAGAAGGCAAAAGAATACAATCAATACAAGAGCAAGAGTTTACCTTCATAGCTTTTGCCACACTTTTTGGTGGCAAGTTTTCTTTCTGGGACAGGCGTAGAATGGAAGGTCTCCCCGTAGGTTCCGGTGGTGCAAAGAAAAAGCCACAGTCTTCCGCTGTTAGATCATCATGGATGTTTCCTCCGTTTTCTCCATTTTCTGCATTTAAAATCTGCAGACTCATTCTAGAATATCAACACATACAACATCGCAGCGTGAATGAGAGGGTGTGGTCAGCCAGATGCACTTTTAGATAATCGAAGAAGTTGGAAGCCTGGCACTACCTAGCAAAGATTAACAGCTTCAAAAGTTTTTAAAGTATTAAAAGATCTTCACATGAAAAGGTGTATCTCAGAAGACTCTGAAAGCATCTAAATGAAGCACTGCACAGTCCCTCTGCTTTTGTTAGGGGTCTGAGAATTTAATTATTGATATTATGCTTTCCACAGTAAACATTATATCCTTACTAATTAAGCTGCCCATCCTTTAAAGGGAGCTCTGTCATCTGCAAGTTTCTTCGTTCCCAAACCCTTAGAGCCAGCAGTGACGTAGTCATGTCTCGTGTAATAGGGCATCTAGCCAAACAAAATTACAGCTTCTGCAAGGGGCAGGTAACAATCATTTCTCTATTTTATTCACATGGTCTCATTACTACATTGTACATCAGCAAACAGCAAAACCATATTTGGTTAGTTAGGGTGTGTTTAGGATCACAGTCCTGAATAAAATTATTTAGCTTTTTCCTACGCTGAGCACGTGCTGCTTTTGTAAGACACACAGCACTTAAGAATCCGTCGCAGCATACACATTATTGGTATGCAAAAATGAAAAAAAAATGTAATTAAAAAGGTATCTTAAATATTGTCCTTACATTGGACATACACAAACTTTAGTAGACCATACAGGCTGATCTAATCTTACCCGTATTTCAAGGGTGAAGGGCTTGAAACTAAAGCCCGCATCACAACTAAAATTAAGGATGAAAATAAGTTAGAAATAAAGAACACATTTCAAGTATGCCAGGCAAGCCAGCACATTATAGGTTCTTCAACTCTGCCTACCTTTTATTCCCATTGAAGCCTCCACTGATCTTAAAGGTTTAAGATTAATACTCAGGGATGTTACTGGTGTTTCTTTAAAACAGAAACAGACAAAACCCAAAAAAGTACCAGAGCATAGAAGGCATGTTCAGCAAGATCTAGGCATAATCACTGCCCACAAAGGATGATCCCTGAGAAGCACAGCTAGTTATCTGACAAATCACTAAAAAGCAATTTATTTCATAAGAACTGATGTGTTATCTTGTATCTCCTATGCAAGATAATCAGTATTATCGAGTGGAGATGTTGGCTTTCTGCAATGTATAACCAACCATGCCAAGTGATCTCAAGTGCTTGATTTGACCAAACAGCTAATCCTTAGCTTGTTTTTCCGTCCTACATGATGCAGTCAAGATTAATTCAGAAAAAACAGCTGAGGCGCTCAAATGATTGTCCTCATTGTCATAAAGAGATAACAAGAACACTCCCACTAAAAATTTTAAGTCATGTTTTCAATCTCATAGCCCTTATGTAGTCAAATTTCTGTATTTAAGCCTTCACACACATTTCTCCACTCTTACATTAATCCTTATGGGAAAATTTGCTTCATACTCTCCATTGAACTCAGCTGCTTTGTCTGCAAGGTCAACAACAGCACTTTTAATCAGCAATGGAATGCAAACAATGGCTGCAGCAGCAATGGCAAGCAAAGCATGCCTGTATTAGCTATTTTTCATCATACTCATACTTTAGCCCAAGTTATTTTATACATAAATTATTTTTACATTAACAACTTGTGGAACTTGAAGTGAACTTCACTGTTTTCCTTCATTCCAAACTAAAATTGAGACAACAGATCAAGTAAATCCTTACAGACTGGAGTTGTTTAATGTAATTACTTTAGAAAGAAAGCCTAGGACATGAAAAAGTTGTCAACACCTTCTAAAACAAGCTCCATAATCAAGGAAGGTTTGTTTGGAGAATTATTCAGATTTGTCATTGAGCTACTTATGCACTATGGCTAAACCAGATTCAGATCATTAAAATACCCAATAAATTGACACCATATACACACACATTTGCCCAGCATTTTTTGATATTTAATCTAAAAATTAAACTCCTTTCTTATATTAAGTCATTAAAAGTAATTCAGCATTTATTTAAACTATTTGCAACCAAGATTTGATCTAAATTGTATTTCACAAGTTCGTTAGCTAGTAGCTATGATAAAGTGAAAGGGAGGCTTTAATAAAGAGGTCTATTTGTTTAAAGTGGCCAGTGTCCAAGGCATGCAAATATTGTGAAAGGCAGCAAGTTTTCCCACTATGGCAAATCAAAGTTCACAAAAATGAAACTGCTTCTAGTTTTAGAATAATATTTATCCAGACACAAGCAGTAGTCTGCCATTCTGTATTTGAAAATGAACATAAATTCAATGACATCAGATAATTAACCCTCAGGTACCTACCATTTGTAAATTGAGGGCTTCATGGCAACTACCTGTTGTTTAATGAACACTGGGGCACAACATCCAAAACACCAATGTGGTCTCAAATGCCTAAAAAAAGTCACTGAACATAGAGGGCAAAGATGGAATTTTTCTATTTAACTATCCTTCTGAACTCCTCCAGCAGCTAAGATGCAGAGCGCTTACAGAACAACTTCATATGTGCTGTATTTCCATACAAACTGACACAGAGCTGACCACTGTGTGTGTATATATATATTTTTTAGTGCAAACATCTCAATCCAGAACAAATAAACACTTGTTGAGGGATATTAGTTGTTTAACATAAATAAGTAGGTTTTATTTAGAATAAATTACTTAGGAATATTATAGAGTGTTAGCTGTTTGCTTAGCTTTACTTAGCATGAGTGGCTAGATTTGCTGAAGCCTTTAGACCGTGATAAAGGTATTTTTCTCAGTAATTTTCTAATAGTTTTCCTAACAGCTAGTACAGTGCTGTGTTTAGTCTTTTAGTATGGGAAAGTGCTTTGCTATCACACTAATGTGTTGGTAGTAGTTTTCCCAAGTCTGGGACTCTTCACTTCTCCATGTTCCACCAGCAAGGGCAGGTGTACAAGGACTGTAAACCATACGATAAGGAGGCTCAAACCTTTGGTGAGAACTGCAGAAACTGCAAGTCAACAAGATAAGAGCCTGCCTGGACACAAAAGAAAAATCCAATTAGATGTCAGAAGATCTCAGACCAAAAATCACCATTGAACGAAAGGATGCATGGACAGCGCATGAGGGGCGGGTGTATGGGACCCAAGGGTATAATTGCCCCAGAATCTCTCTCTTTGGAGGCACCCAGCCCAGGCTGATCTTGTTGCTGCATCTTTCAATTTAATTAATTATTTTATAAAATCCAACGCCTGAGACTGTGCTGCGGGAAAGCTAGGGTCGAGCCTGAAGAAGGAGGAAGCATGCCCAAGAATAAGTGTGTGTGTGGGACACCACGAATGGTGTGCAAATTCTCGGGCAGTAGCTACTCCTTTAACACACTTTTCTGGTTAACAGACTCCATAATCACGACCTTCCTCTGACTGCAGAAGTCACCTGACTCAACGGACCGTCTGAAAAACGCGAATTCGCAGCAATTTTAGCCAAAACACCATGCCTGGGAGGCAGCAGATGGGGAGCCACGGCCCACCCGGCCCCGTTAACCCCCAGATCTGGCACCCGGGGCCCGCAGCTCTTTGCAGGGGAACAAAAGATGGCCTTGGCCTTCAGCGGCGGAGTCAGAGGCAGCGGCTCGGGGCGGGAGCCGGCGATGTGGGGCTTCTCCGGGCCGGGCCGGGCAGAGGAGGAGCAGCAAGGCCGGGGAAGGCTTTGCACGCTCTCCGGGAAAGCACCGTTCTTGCCCATCATTGCACCTAGCCACGCTTTAAGTAAAAAGAAATCCAAACCAAAAAAAAAATACCCAACCCTGCCCCAGCCCCCCAATTCACCGGGGTGCCCCCAACACTCCCGAGTCGCCCTGGGCCTCCACAGCCTCACATCACCCACCTCTAAACACAGCGGGGCACCCTCGGCAGCCCCATAAAGCTCCCAGAAGTGCCCACGTATACTCCCTCTCCCCCCCCCTCATACTCAGAGGCGACCCCGAGTCCTCACCAGCCCCGTATCACCCTCAAAACGCACAGAGATGCTCCCAAGACCCTCCCGAGCCCCCCCTCAGCCCCGACTTCAGGGGGCAGTCCCTCAGATCCACCTCCATCACCCCCGACCCCTCCCCGTTACTCCCAAGCTCCTAGCTCCGCTTCACCCCCAAACTCACAGAAGTTCCCCCCCAGTCTCATGCTCACTACAGCGCCCTTGAGACCCCTCAGCAGGAGCTACCGCCAGCCCCATACCCCTC
>VXBL01006360.1:278643-307998 GCA_013400195.1 Aramus guarauna
CAGCCCTCAGCCTCGCGGGTGCGAGAGCAAGGGGGTTCAACAGCGTCCGCGGGTGTGGGTGAATCCGGTTACACTGTACAGCTTGAAGTATAGTATTTGAGTATCAAGTTTCTTTGTAATGTACACCCTAAGCTTTGTAACTGGTTGGCTGCATCGGCATATGTGCAATTACGAAGGAATAGTGCTTTATTTAGCCAGCGAATTCAAATCAGCTTTCTTTAGCCATGTAATTTTGCTAAAACTGAAGTTTTAACTTTTAAAAGTGCATCTTGCAGGTAATTTTATTCAACCTGCAAATTCAAATCAACTTCCTTTAGGTATATAATTCTGGTAAAAGTCGGTGACAGGTAAGAATTTACCTCAGATTGCTTAGAACGAGAGACTTAAATTTGAGTTGTCGTCCAGAAGTACAACAGCTCTTCTGGAGATGAGTTCACTGGTTAGATCGTAGAATCACAGAATCCTAGACTGGTTTGGTTGGAAGGGACCTCAAAGACCATCTAGTTCCAACCCCCCTGCCATGGGCAGGGACACCCTCCACTAGACCAGGTTGCCCAAAGCCCCATCCAACCTGGCCTTGAGCACTTCCAGGGAGGGGGCATATAGATAACTATATGATTCAGGGTTATGTGTTTATGCATGTACTTAATTGCTTTCTGAAAGTGAGTCTTGTTTCTTGCAGGTTATTACCTTGGTATGTGCTTTGCTGCACCTGAAAAACATCTTTGTTTTTTCTACCTGGCTTCAAAAGGATGGAAAACTTTCTTCTTCTTCGCTGTTCTCTTTCCAGCAGTCACCAGTGCCCTGGCATATTACTGGTCACGGAAAGGTTGGAATAATCATCCGTTAGCCCGAACACTTGCTGTTCATGCTCTCCCGCAGTCGGGTTGGAGGGCAGTAGCTTCCTCCATCAATATGGAATTTAGGAGAATCGACAAATTTGCTACTGGAGCCCCAGGAGCGAGGGTGATCGTTACGGACACGTGGGTGATTAAAGTGACCACCTACTGTTTACATGTTGCCCAGCAGCAGGACATTCATTTGACAGTGACAGACTCCAGACAGCATGAACTCACGCCAGACTCAAATATGCCTGTGCAGTTCCTCACCATCCGTGTTGCCAGTATTAATCCCTACGTGAAGGCATTTGATATCCGGTAAAACAACTACCCTGTTACGTTACGTATTTACTATTTGGTGGTGCTAATGCAGTGTTTTTGTGGCAGATATGAAGACTCCTTGGGTCTCATCCCTTCCTTTTTGCTCCCTTCCTGGTGGTCAGAGATGCTGTGTGTGCAGATCTGCCACGCAGTGTGCTGAGGAAAGGTTGTTTAGAAAGATTCATCATACACCTACAGTATCGAATGCACAATGGTTAAACAGAGGGACTGCCATCTTTGATCCACTCTTAGCAAGAGGATTGTGCTGGATGCAGAAGTAACTAGAAAAACTTAGGTGAAAGATGGAGAACAGGAATGAAAGGGAAAATCTTTGGTCTTCCAAATTTTGGAGGAGGAGAAATAGTTATTTGTCTAAAACTGGCCGTTATTCAACCTTGACTTTTTTTTTTTCGTTCTGGTCAAGGCTCAGAATTTTGTCCCTGCTCAGAAGAGTTCCCACTGAGCTACTGCAAGCGAAATATCCTTAAAGCAAGAAAATAATTTTGGTCCATTTCTGATTTATGTGTTCTTGTAGCAGTAAATCATAGCAAACACGCTGTGAACTGTTAGGGCTTCCTTTCCAAAGGCCCATGCTATTTTTTTTTCAGCAGCTTCTCTGTGTAGCTAGGCAAAAGTGCAAGTTATGCAGAAACCTGTTAACACTGAGTAGAAGCGTGCTAAAGTCTTTATTGGTGTTGTGTCATTAAAAGGAGTACACAAAGCCATGTTAGTGCCCCTAAAACTATGTATTTGAAAAGGCATTTGGGTAGTGTAGTCTGTACAAATTTGTAAATTTGTACATCAGCAGCATTTATTTACTAGGTAATTAAAAGTAGGCAGATCACCAGACTTACAGATGAGCAGAGGGGTCCTGGCAAGCATGAGGAAGGCACAGAGGTGATTGTGTTAGATATCCCGGTGAACAGAGCTCAGAACGAGAGGTTAGTTAAGGTGAGTGTGACTGTCCTAAGAAAAGAGACTTTTCTAGACCTGTGAAAGTGGTGACCAAATAAATATTAAAAACCTAATGATTTTCTTCTGTAAGTGCTTCAGTGCCAGAATGATAAAACTACATATCCCCAGCTGAGAAAATCATGGCTTCTGTGACAATTCCTTTTAGGGAAGAAAAAATCTGAACCCCAGAACTTTTATTTTGTGGCTAAACAGAACAGTATTGAGAACAGTGTTTAAAAGTTCTTATAATAAGATGCGTCAGAAATAGCAAATCTCTGCTAGAATACAGTCATACAGGATTTAAGAAAAATGCCATAGGACAAAATTCGCCAATTAAGGATATAGGATCGTTGTAAATATTCAGAATCAGAATTAGATTCAGTGGGATGTTTCTGGAAGAAGAATGCTTTTGGGCAGGCAGGCCACATTTTCCTGTGTGTTCAATGTGAATTTTTCCTCTGGATAGGAAGGTCTCTGTTATTTGCACAGATAGCACCTGTTAACAAACAACATTATCCTATAGTAGTTAAAACAATGGAGACCACTGGGAGCTAAAGCTAAGCCAGCATTGCATTGTACTGGGCTCTGGGAATTCAACGCCTGCTAGGAAGAATGAGGAATTTCAGGGCGATGTTCCCAGAGCTTCTCCATGAAAGCTGTTTAATGAGTGGAAACATTGAGCTGGGAAGTTCTGAATCTACAGTTCAGAACTGTTATGTTAAACTGGGGTAACAACAGTAACATGTTGCTGCAGGATCTGCACAAGATCTCGTTGAGGTCTGTGGGCCTCACTTAGACTTATTTGGCAGGAGCAACCTAGTGTGAAACACAGCTTATTACAGCCTTAAATCAAAGTGTAAGTCAGTCACATTCAACAGCTGTTTGTAACCTTTCTGAAATTTCATGTTTTGTCTAAAATGGTATACAAATCACAGAAACTGATATGGATTGACATTCTTGTGGTATTTATATGCACTATATCACCATGTGGTACATGCCACATGACATAACTCTAATTTCTGTTCTCAGGAGTTTATAAACTAGAATGTAGATATTTAGAATTTAGATTTATTTAGTTTATAAACTAGAATCTAGAATTTAGAAAGTAAATAGGCATTAAAAAGGTAGACAGAAATTGTGCATGCAGTACTTTACAGATAATGCATGATTTATGTACCTGTATTGCTTTTGTTCATGCTGATAACTTCAAAAGCCTTCCTTTCTTTTGTATGATGTTTTAGCTGATCTCTGGCATATCCTGTCACAGACATGAAGGAGGATAGTGTGTTCTATTGTCTAAGTTGTGTCAAAACAGCAAAAGAAAACAAAATGCTCACTGTGTATTTATTCTATGTACCAACTTAAATAGCTTTGCTGTGGATACATTTCTCTGATGTTAACCTCTGCAATGTACTGTCAAGGTATTCAAGTGGATAATCATGGTAACATTTTGTTCCATCTTCTTCAGGCTGAACTCCACAGAGTATGGGGAGCTCCGAGAAAAGCTTCGTGCTCCCATCAGCAATGCAGCTAATGTTGTGATCCATCAAAGCCTTAGTGATTTATTTCTAGAAACCTTTACATCTCTGGTGGAAATTAACCAGACGTATTCTGTTCCAAGCACTCAGGTGAGACTTTCTATCCATGTGCGAATGCAGTAATTATACTTTTCAATATAGGTGAGCCTGTGATTACTGTGTAATCGATAACTTTTTACTTAGGGTTATTGCAGGTGAATTATTAAGAGAAATTATTGTTGTGGGGTTATTTTATTAAACGATGATTGGATGATGATTAGATGATAATTATTAAATGTAATTAAACAGTAATCAAACGGTAATTAAACGGTGGTCAAACACTCTACTACTTACTGCACTTCTAATAATTAAGCTAGCTTGCACACAATATGCTTTGGATCTAATATAAAATGTCGCTTACCTCGCTTGCTTACCTTGCTCTGACTGCTGTGCTCTGGAAATAGGTGGAGCTCTTCAGAGAGAGAAAGAACGTTTATTTTCAGTCATTTTTGTTTAATCAGTCTCATGCAGCAGTTCTGGGTTTTCTGTTTAAAGTGATACTTTGTTCTCATTCATTAGAGGGCATTCTGATAAAACAAGGCTCTGCAGATTGAAATCATTCGGTATCTTCTGGTGGAACAGTTCTGCCTTGAGGCTCTGCTATGCTTGTGTGGCATTATTTTCTAAAAGCCTTTGAAGAGCAGTAACTGAAACTGTGCGGTTCATAATTTTGACGTTTTTCTCTTCCTTTAGGAGCTGGAGCCATGCATAGGGTGTATGCAGACTATCGCTAACATCAAGCTCATCAAGAACTGCCAGGAGCCAAACGAAGGGGAATGCCAGCAATGCTACTGTCGTCCCATGTGGTGCCTCACCTGCATGGGCAAATGGTTTGCCAGCCGACAGGATCAGCAGCACCCAGAGACCTGGCTGTCGAGCCAAGTGCCTTGTCCGACTTGCCGAGCCAAATTTTGCATTTTAGATGTTTGCATAATACGATGAATAATACTTGGGTATGTTTTAACTTTTTAAATTTGAATGTATTTCATAGTGGGTTTGGTTAAAAGGCCTGTTAGATTTGTTTCTGAGACTTCACATTCTACAGGGGTGCAAACTCCAGAGCTTTCTTTTACGGTGTTGAAAACAGATGTAAGTCTTTTCAGTTCCTCTACATTTTTACTTGTATCTTTGGGTTTTACTCACTAGATGTCAATTTCTGGAATTTTTTTTTTTTTTTAAATATATTTTGCTTTCTTATGTCTTGGATGGAATAAGGGTATCCCTGTGTATTAGCAGTACTATTCTCTTTTCAAGTTTTAACATAGGTTTAATTATTTAAATTTTTAAATTTAACCTGGTGTTTGATTCTTTAGTAAAGGGCTAACTGAGAAAATTACTTTGGTTAGACTTCATTGGTACTTTTGTTCTCCTCTAATCCATTTGTAAAGTTCTTACTAATCTTTGCAAGTGTTCACCAAACAAGTATACTAGTTGTGATCCTTCTGCTGGTCCCCTCCACTTATAAAGGGGATCGGTTTCTATAGGATAAGGAATTTAATCCCTGAAGACGTACAACTCCCACAGGGACCTTTTGTCCCGTTAATCTGCCTCTAGATTATTTTTTGATGGATTTATTTATTTCAAACAACAGAAGGATTCAGAAACACACCTCATTTACCTACACTACTAATGCTATGCATGGTTAAATCTCTTGGTTTCCAGGAGCTATATTGCTTAGGGTTTCGATGCTCTTTAGGTGATGGACTTTTTATTATACATTTAAAGGGAGTGCAGCAAACATCTGAACTGTCTAACTATTCTGAAAGAATGCTCAGCTATTTCAGAGCCTGTAAGCTTTTTCTGAGGGGTAACCTTTCCCCTGAAAGAGATGCCAGGATGACAAAGGTGTAAGTTGCCATGCTAGATGCCCCAAGAATGACCATCATTAATGAAAGTTTTTCAGGCTTGCAATTCAAAGACTGATCATAAACAGTAGTCGCTGTTTTAATATCTGTAGAGTACCAATGCAAACTTCTTGATCTGATCTGCATCAGAGTAATTTGTAAATTAAAATAAAAGTATTTTCCATACATTTAAAAAAGCCCTACTCCTAGACCTAAATGCAGCGCTTAGTGTTCTAGCTGTCCATCACACCCTTCAATGAACAATTATTTGGCATACTGCTTGGTGGAAAGCCTCAAGCTGCTAGAGAATGTGTGTTTGAGTTCTTCCGCTGACCTGTGTGCTGCAAGTATTTGATTGCTTGAGTTGTCCATCTTAGAGGGGTAGTAACCTCAGGCACACAGGTAGGTCAACAGGTGAGAGAAAGGATTATTTTAATGCTTTGATCTAGGAGAATAAGTCCTAATACCTTACAACTGTATAATCAGAAGGCTCTTATCAGTAAATCACTATCATAGATGACATGCCAGTGGTTAACTGAAAACCTCTTGATTACCATGATTGGCAAAACTGCTTTGAGCAGGAATAGGTGGCAGGATGTTAGAAATGGTGCAAGTACTGAAAGCACAACCATGGAAGATTTCATTAGTCTCAGCCTAGCTACCGGTTGTGTGGTGAATGCTCTGAACTGCACTTAGAGCCAGCCAGCCAAGAAACGGTTATGACTGTGGCTGCAAGCTGTATTTTGGAGAGGGATAAAGAGTTGAGAACAGATTTGACAGCATCATTTGAGAACCAGCATGTATGTTACATAGTTAGTGTTGGGGTTTTTGTTTGGGTTTTTTTAATAATACGCGTTTATAAAGTCCAAACTGTTTGGGTTTAAGGACACTAATCGCTTGAGCATATCTCAGTTGTTACATATACAACATTCACTATGCAATTATCTGTACTACCTATTAATAAGGGTAATTTTTCTGGTTTTCATTACTTGTTGTTTTGGACTGTATAGAGTGAAAATTTGACACTGTGACTGGTTTTGTCTCTCTTTCCCAAAGAGATCTTAAGTGGCATGTCCCTTTAATTTAATTAGAGTTCCTGAGTTTCAGACAGATTTGTTGACAAGTCTGAAAATTAATAAAAACTCAAGGAGCTGATCAGTGATTGCATTTAAAATCTTTTCCCGCACTTCTGTGGGAAAGTTATTTGGAAGTTTGAAATGGTCTCTGCAGGATTTTTTTAACCTTTGGACTGGGTGGTGTCATCTGACAGGCACCTCCTCACCACACAGCAGCCTTTACAAATAAGCCTTTTGTACCAGTTACTTCTGGGAAGTTTACATAACGTGGCACAGATACAAGGGATGTGGTCCTTGAAATAGTTACAGAAGAGAGGGTAGGATTTTGGAGTTGTGGTTTTGGCGCTGACAGTTGTTCAATTCCTACAGTTCTTTTCCTGTTTGGAATGAAAATATTTATTGTAAAGATTGTTGAAGTTAAAATCGAAAAGGCCTTGAGAAACCTGGATAATAGATACATGTAGTTGCAGCTGGTTTTATACAAGAAAAACAGGTCAGTTGCCAATGGTATCTCATGTAATAAGAGCTTTAGTCTCCTAATTGCTTGTGCAGTGGAGTCATTCTTTACAGAAATCTACTCTGAATTGATTGGAAGTTTTCATTTCAGTGGAACTTTGCTTTTGTTCATCTTACTTCCTGCCAATATAACAGTACAACAAAGAAACAGTCATACGTGTATAATACACTTGCATCTTTTAATGGTAGCGCTCTATCCACAGAAGTGCCTCTTAGAAAACTTAGTAATAATTACCAAAATAAAATTGTGATTTATGTTAATAGTGCTTGGCTTACATTCCTTAAAACAAGCATTTTTTTCCAAGTCTAAATTCTCAAAGTAACCTGGCATGCCTCCAAAGTTTGTAAGCTTCTTAAAGGTTGTGGTAGAGAACCAACTTGTTAACAATCTGTATGACGTATTCTTCCTAGAGACAGTAGAAGAACAAACCATGACCTCTCCGTGCACAGTCATGTGATACCTTATTTGTCTTGAATAACTCACTAAAGATGAAAATAAGAGTATAAAACCAGCCATTTGTCTTTGTGATAGCTTCAGGTCACCATCTGAAGAACCACATGCCTGTATAGGGCTGTTTCTAGAGAAGATCTCGGTTGGCAGTAAAAAGAAATAAATTGCCTCCCACCCAATCTCGATATGTTTCTTAAACATAAGGGGAGGGTTTCGAATCAGACTTTTTACGGCACTTTTCTAAGAAAAAAATGAACCAAGTAATGCAATGGGCTAAAATCTTTACTTAAAGCATTTTCTTGAATTATTAGTGATTTAGTCTTGCTTTTCCAGCTGTGTGTATGCTTTTCTACATCATTGACTTGTGGGTAGGCAATGTTAGCAAACTGTAGTATGTTTATATACATGTCATGTCATTACAATAAGACAATCTGTATATGGGTGCACAGTGTCAGTATAAATACTCCATATGTATGTATACCCCAAATTTCTGTATGTGCTGCAGCTGAACAGGCATTTCTGAAAACATGGCCTGTGGCTGTATCATTTATTTTCATAGTTGTACTATTTCTCTAATTGTAGCATTCCATAAAATACTGGCAAGATACATTATATGTTGATTTTTCAGGTTAGCATAGTTTGCGAACCCAAAAAAGGCATTTTGTCCAAGCAGGATATATTTTGAAGCCATGATATGAGTGCCGTTGCTTCCCATGAGGCTTGCCATAACTTCAAACCAAACTACCAGGTTACTGGTGTGATCTTTTCAGTGTGAGCAGTTTTATTGTGTTGACACTTGGTAGACCGCAGCTACGTGCCATTCCAGTCAGGCTACATCTCAGTAAGACATAACTGACTGAAGTCCTGAGTGCTACTTCTTAAGAAATGTTGACTTTCAGATATTTAAGGAGTTGAGATATAAATATTCAAGGTCTTACATGCATTACGAGACATTTTCTTCCAAAGATATACCACAGGGTTTGTTATTTGTGGTTGGGATTTTCTTAACCTAGACAGCTTACCTATTTTAAAATGAACAGTATTATTTGGGTAGCCTTTAGGGAAAAGGTTTAATGAATACATGTAGTTAATCTTAAAACTCTCTGAAGAGCTGAATAAAAATACAGTTGATTTTACGGAAGACTTCTGGTTTTCATTTTAAAATTGTGTTTAGCAGTTAAACTTTATGTGGGTGGAAATCAGTCCTTCTTACCTGTATACAATGTTTTAGCTGAGAACGTGTCACTACAAGGAGGGCTTGAATTCTCCTGAAGGTGCACCCGATCATTCCTTCTGCGATGAATTTTCCTACTGTAACCTGAATGCAGAGGGTTGTGTAAATGAAAGAAGGTGTGTAAACTCTACGTATGTCTCTCAGGAAGAAAAAACCCAACTACTTTCCCTCGGTGTCGGGGGAAGGAGTGACACTGGATGTCATGGCACCCGCACGGACGGTGACTTGGCATTTGTCTTTCCAGCAGAGCACTGGCATGTAGCAATGATGTGCCCTGTATAAACCGATTTTTTATTGTGGCATTGGTGATAGACCTTAACAAGCGCAGGGAACGGGAGAATGCAGTGCATTCCGTTAACGGTATAAAACGCGGGACAGCGTGATACCTATCGGCCCCTTTTGCTGAGCTGGTTTAGCTCACCGCATCTAGCAGAAGAGTGACTTGGCCAACGCCGAGTCCTTGGCTAACGAGTGAGGGCTCCTGCCCGGCACTCCGTAACCCCGATCGGGTTTTTAGCAGAAACAACACGTTTTCACCACCGGGCCCGCAGCGTCCTGTCCCGCTCTGCCTCAGCACCGCCGCAACCCCCACTGCCCGTGTCTGCGCATGCGCAGAGCCTCCACCGCGCATTCCCCCCCTCTGCGGGAACTCCGCGCATGCGCGCTGCCCATGGCTGCCTCCCCTCGGGAGGAAGGGTCGCGCCTGCGCGTTGCCTCGCGCCGCGCCGGGCGCGCAGCCATGTTCCGCGGCGGCGGCGCCGTTCGCCTCAGCCATGTTCCGCGGGCAGCGGGGCCTGCCGCGCCACGCCGGCGGCGGGGAGCCGGGCGGGATGCGCAGGTGGGAGCTGCCGCGGAGGGCTGGGGCGGCAGCGGCGTGGGGGGTATTGCTCCCTTCGAGGCGTCTGTAGAGCTCCCGGGGTTCCGGTGTGTGGGCGGGGCGGGGGTGTGGCGCTGTCTGTCCCGGGACGCCTGCTGTGGGGGCTTCGACCACCTTCCCCCGCCTTCAGCCTCGTCTTTCTTGGTACCCGTGAGGGGCAGCGGGGAGAGGCAGCTGCTGGCAGTCTGCCGCCCGCCACCGAGCGTCTCTTCCTCCCGCGCCCCGCGGGCAGGCGGCCTCTCTGAGCGGGTCTCCTCGCAGAGGCCGCTCCGCTCTCTTCGGGTAGCGGGGACAGAGTTGGGCTCGGAGCGGGACAGGCGCCGCAGCCCGGGCAGAGGCGTGTGGGCTCGGGGGAAGTGCCGTGAGTCCCCGCGGCTTGCCTTAAGGCTGGTGGTGAGGTGGGCGAGAGTGCAGAGCACCGGGGAGAAAGAAATACTGGAATATTTCTAAAAGGCGTAATTTTCGGCTAGCATTTTCCTCTAAATTTTCAAATAGTATTGTAACTAAGGCGTGCTAGGTGTTGTGCCTCCTCCTCCACCCCACCCCCCGTTTCTGTCAAGTCTTTAAATTGAGTAATTGTTGTTGAGGGTGGTTAGAGAAAGGTTTTATCCGTTCACTGCCTTTGCAGAAAACGAATGTGTTGAAAGTGTCCTTTTGCCTAGATGTGTGGTTAGCTGTCTGTCAGTGACTTAAAGCCCTCTGGGAGCAGGAAACTCCCAAAGCCGGTCAGGGTGGAAGGGAAAGAAAAGGTAGGTGGTTAATGCAGGGTTAGAATAACAAAAACCTTCCTTCCCTCTCACTTGTGGACTGAAAAAGTGCGGAGACCTCTCGCATACAGAGCAGTATGTTTGTTTGCTTACACATACAGAACATCATATGTTTACTGTGTGCAGTCTGCAGTATGAGGTCATTCTCTCAGGTGGGTGGTGGCAGATCCACAGGTGTGGTCCTTAGCCCGGAAGCCAGGTCTGATGTCAGTAGACACTGGTGGTGTTTTGTTTAGTAACCTATCACTGAACATGTCAAAGCTGCCAGAACTGAGGAGGAAACTAGATAACTCTTAATCCTTAAGCAAACTCTGGCTGTCCTTCCAGCATGTTGCAAGTGCCCTGCTGTAGCTCCTTGTCCCATGCTTGCTTGTGAGGACCCCACAGCAGTGTCTGGTAAAGAATTGCCTGTGTAAAATTGTTTCCACGTAAACGTTTGACCTACTGCTCCTCAGACATGCTGTTTCTGTATTTGCCTCTTCCATGAGTTTAGTGCTGGGTAGAATGGTATATAGATGCCAAATAATGCGTTGCTGACAGAGGATCTGTGAATGTTGCCATGTGTCAGCCGTTCCATAAACACTGGTGACAGCCCTCAGTTGGGGTTTCACCCCCTCCCTTTTTTTTTTTTTTTTTTTTTGCAAATAGAGAAAGGATATACTTTTGATTATCTAAATATTAACTGTTTATTTTAAAATTCTGATGTCTTAATTGCATTAGTCAAAGGCCTTTTCTCAGCAATTGCATTGTCTAACACCTTTGTTAAATTAGTGTTGCATAAGTAAGTTGATGCAAATCATTTATTTATGCCAAATCATCATTTGGTAACTATAAATGATGATACTCAGATTGTCTATATTTTGTTTTGTATAGGCAATGTTCAGTGACTTGATTTCTGATGAAAATTCTTACTTTCTAGTTCTGTGCAACGTTCAGGCTACTGGCATCAAGAACAGGAATGTAGAAGCTGGAATGATTCAGATTCTTTGGTGTTTGATGAATATCAATGTAGACATTTGGACCAATGGCTGGAGAGGTAAGAAATAAATGTGAAGTTTGTTGAAATAATTTTGCTGCACTCTTTAGGAATCCAACAAAACCTTGGATGTGATTAAATGTTCTCTAATAGTACAGTAGCACAGAGTTCACAAATGATACCTGCGTTATGCAAGAGTAGACTGTTCAGTTTGGCTAATTGAAATACATGCCATAATATTAGCAAGTATTGGATATGGAAAAGAGAAATGATATATACTGAGGCAATAGTTTAAGCCCTTTATTGCTGAAATCTTCAATATTAGTATAAAACTCCCATTGAAGCAAAATGCTGTTGCTTTTTACGCTTTGCTTATGCATTTTTATGTGTAAGTGTGGACAAACCATGTTTGTCTCTTCACTTGTCAGCGCACTTGGTATATTCAGCTGTACTGCAATTTTTAGTAAATACCTTCTTATTTTTGTAGTCCAGTACTGAGGACAATTTGAGATGAGATTGAATTTTATAGGTAGGTAGCTCTAGGAGTATTTTGCTTTGCTTTTGGATATTTTAAACTAAAGACCTCCGGTGGAGGAAGTGGTTGAGATTGGTATGTTAACGTCTGAGAGGAAGTATTGAAAGTGGTGGGTGCTGGATGTGCACAGAAATCTGAGTAGACCTTAAGTTAGAAGAGATGAAATATTTTACTGAGGGCACACGGAGACTTTTTTTTTATATAATTTATGTGTTTCTGAGTATTATGTTATATGAAGGCAATTGTCATTTCTGATGGTGTGTTTAGTATTGCTTCAGTTAAGAAATGAATCTTTTGAAGAGCTTAGGAAAGACCTTGTATTCAGGAGTGTTTTCTATGTCTTTGGTGCTATCATAAAAAATATTAACAGTATATTATGAATGTGAGTCGAACCAGATGCACTAGCAGCATTTTGTGTTTTTCTTTTGCTGAATAGATATGTTCCTACTTAGTGCGGAATCTTTGTCATGTGTTAAAATGACACTGGCAGCATGGATAGTAATTTCATCTGTTGATGTGGAACCATTTAGGGAAAGTAAGACTATAAGCTACATCTACTTTTATATTGCTTATGTTAAATGCTGGTGCATTAACACTGAAAGGAGAACTTTTCAGCACTTCAGAATATTACAGCATTATACAGTTTTCATTTATTACATTTTTTAAGTTAATGAGGCACCTGGTAAGTGTTTCTCCATTCAGAGAATATCAGTGATCCAACTGATTATTTAAGAGCTTCCTGAGTCCCTCTTTGGCTTTATACAGCACAGTTCCATTCTTGAAATGATTATGTTGGGATGTGATGGTATCTGACAAAATGTTAGTTCTACTCATGTGATAGGCATTTTTCTATTCCTTAAGTATCTCCTCTGTCCTTTGCAAAGTCCTTAGCTGACAACAGACAGCAGTGACTAGACTCATGATTTTGACCTCAGTTAATGTTATGAATAGTGCTCTCTGATGGAACTGCAGTATTGAGAAGGTCCTCACATAGTCGAGAGAAGCATTCGAATTGGCTGAGCTGAGAGTATTTTAAGACATGGACAGGTCTGTGTTTGGATGTGAAATTCGCTTCATGACAGTTTTCTTTCCTTGTGAAGTAAAACTGATAATCTTTCATCACTGCTGAAGGTGACTGGAGCTGAAAAGTTTTAATTTGTTTGAACTGAAATAGATTAGGGGCACGCTTATGGGGTTAAAGTTGTGGAGCTGTTTTTGTCCACTACTGAAGTTTCTGCTCATTAAATACATTACAAGCAACAAATGTTCATACTGAGTTCTTGTTCTTTGCCAGCTCTACAACACCAGAATATTCTAGGCCTCTTTCTAGTTGCGCTGATTGGGAAGGTAGAATTGAAGAAGGCGAAACAATGAGGACATCAAATAAAAAAATTACAAAGTAGGTATTGAAAAAGTATTAATTATCATTGTATTGGTTTTAGCAATAGCCATCTGATGATCTCTGACTGCTTTACATGAGTTAATGAAAATTTGAAACACAGCCAGGCTGTTTCATATCAAGCCTGAAGGAAGCCTGAAGGAGGTTTGGGTTTTGAGAAGTCTTGCCTCAAAAGCTACTTGTATGATCATTTCAGATTGTCTTCTTTTTCAGCTTAAATTCATTACAACTTTCTGTAAAGAGAAAATACTGGATAGTGAAAGGAAAAATGAAAGCCAGCCATTGAGGCTTGGAGAGAAAAATGGCTATTAGATCATTCAAGCTAGCCTCCTTTATATTATCTGTCTTCGTTTTATTGAGTTTAAGCTTTTTCATGTTTATATGAGGTTGTTACACATATATACAGTAATCATGTATCATTTGATTTGCTTGCTGTAGGACTAACTAAGTTTCTAGTAAGGCAGCTCTAACTTCACTGCCCTCAGGTATCTGTTTACTTGTTACAAACCTGAGCAATTGCACGAACTTGGAAAACCAACTCTTTGTTGTAGGGATTTGTTTGGCTAGCACAACTTTCACTTCTGTAAACTGGTGAAGAGTTGTGCTTACTGTCTATCAGAGTAAGAATACATGTAGTTCTAGAGTATGCATTTATATATAACTTGTTGTAAAGCTATTAAGGTTCTTTTCAACTTAATTCTAATTTTTATTTTTACATTCTGTTTCAAGTGATTGTGCTAATCCAGCTGAAAGGGAAACAGATGAAGTGGTTCTGAGGAGAAGACAAAAACAGATCAATTTTGGAAAGAATACCCTTGCGTATGACAGATATATTAAAGAAGTTCCAAAGTAAGTTGCACTGTGTTGCCCATTTCCAAATAAACTCTTACTTGTTCCTTACGTGTGTGTAGATCAGCACACAGCTTTAGTTCTCTTAAAATTATATGAACAGTAAGCAAATAAAACTTGAGTTGATTTTTATCAAGGAGAAGCCAGGTATTTTCTGCATACAAGCAAATTCAGTTAGGGAAAAGTTAAAGCTAAATGTTCCCTTTGTATATTGCTGTTGCTAGTAGCAAATATACTTTAAATAAATTCTGTATTAATCAGCTCCCTGTGACGCTTCTGGTGACTGTGTTGCTAGGACAGTGTGAAGTTAATTGATACCAGGAAATGGCAGCTTTTAATGAGGGCCGAATAAGGCCTTGCATTTAAGTACTGGCAAGGGAAACCAGTCTTCAATGATTCATCAGTAACTAACAAATCAAAACCTTGATTTCTTGCTTTCTCTGTAATTCCACTGTGGGCTTCAGAGTCTGTGAATTGTGGCACTTAAATCAAGATTTCTTAGCCAACCCCCTCTGCTTACTGCAGAGTATCAAGATTCAGAAGCTCGTCTGTAGTAACATGTGGATGTGCATCTGTGTGCTTGTCTTTTGATTTTGAGGGTTATTTTTCAGAGTTTGGGTTTTTTTGTTTGTTTGGTTTTTTAAGTACAGCTAAACAGATACAGTTGTCAGCTTTCTCTGGGTCCTACCTGTAAGTGTCTGTTGTGAAAATTGCCAGCCAAGTACAGCGGACACTGCAAGCTTATTGTTGAGCAAAACTTGAGAGATTAGACTGAATGACTAAAAATGAGCAATGGATACAGTAAATGATCAGATATCACACAGTATCACGATCACATCTTCAGTAACGCTTTTTTTTCGTCAGATTTTTGGATTGCCTTGTGAATTGTAATTTTGTTTGTTGCTTTGTCATCAGTGGTAGGACTGCAGCCAGCCTTAGTGATGCCTGGCACTTGCATAGCTGTGCTGTGATCAGTTGTGTCATAGGTGGAGAATAGGAAAGGGTTAGAACAATGTTCAGAAAAAAACATGGGATGAACTTGAAAAAAGAAGTGTTCTAGGTGGCATTTTAATGGGGTAGTTAAACAGATCCCTGCTGAGGAACAATATTTTAATCTTATAAAAAGTGTTATGGCTAAGTACAGTGATCTGTGAAGCTGGTAGGGGTGACCAAGCACTTAGTACCTTGTGACCAAGGTACTTTGTATGATTTAAAACATTATTGTAATATGCTTTCCTCCCTGGGATTAAAGCCGACTCCAGTATGATAGGACTAGAAACAGGATTATTTTGTATTGGAGATACAGTTTGAGTGAGCTCTCCAGTAATGTTTGGTGGGCAGAATCTGGGTTTGGGATATCATCTGAGAGACAGCACTTCCAGCCATGGCATGATCCCAGACAGTTTTGTTATACTGTCTGCCTAGTGTAGATTCAGTAGAAAGGCATATAATTTACATTTTACCCAGAGAACTTGGGTACTTTGCTTCTATACTTCCAAAAGACAAACACTGTTTGGAATTCTAGCAGTCCTCATTGTAATAATGCATGGACAATGGTGGAATAAAAGTTCAGTGAAGATACTTGTGGGTTGAACCCTGCCAGTACCCAAGTACCCACACAGCTGTTTCCTCCCTCCCTCCCTCTCCCCAGTTTGATGGGGAAAGAACAGGAAGAACAAAAGTAGAGAAAACTGATGGATCGAGATAAGGAAAGTTTCATAGGTGAAGAAAAGAAAGAGGGGACAAAGAAAGTGATGCAAATGCAATCACTCACTACCTCCCACAAGCAGAGTGATGCCCTTGCAGTCTCTGAGCAGTGGCTGCTTTGGAAGACACCTCCCTTTCTTCCTTTGCCCCATTTTTTATTGCTGAGTGTGACATTATATGGTGTGGAATAGCTCTCTGGGTAATTAGAGTCAGCTGTCCCAGTGGTTTCCTCTCTCAACTTCTTCTTCACCCTCAAATTAGTGGCTGTGGGAGGGGCAGAGTAAGGAAAAAGAGAAGGCCTTGAAGCTGTGCAAGCACTGTTTAGCAATAGCCAAAAATTAGTGTTATCAGCACCATTTTAGCCATAAATCCAAAACACAGCACTATAGGGACAGCTATGAAGGAAGTTAACTCCATCCCAGCCAGACTCCATACAATACTAAATAGGAAGTAACTGCACCTGACTTGGGAAGACTGAGAGCGAAGGAGCTGGAGACTAGGGTGCTATTGAAGGGGTATGAGTTACACTGCTTCTGTTCCATATTTGTCCATGGGCAGTAGGGATCTGCTTTTGGCACCTGTCAGAGTGCTGGGCTGGATGAACCTCTGGTCAGACTCAGCATGTTATTGTTAGTTGTTGCTTGTGTGGTCTGTTTTTGACAATGTTTTAGAATATAGGCATTTGAGTTAAGTGTTTAAAAATATGAACATTTTATTTAGTAGGCCACTGATGCCTGTGTGGTCTGATGGAGGATTTTTTTTTTAAAGAACGAAAATCATGTTCCGAAATAAATGTACTGTGTATGTACAGGAATCAGCGAATACCAGGAGTTCATCCTAGAACTCCCAACAAATTTAAGAAGTACAGCCGTAGATCCTGGGACCAGCAGATCAGGCTGTGGAAGATAGCACTGCATGCCTGGGATCCTCCTACTGAAGAAACTTGGGATTTGCAGCCAGTGTATGTATGGATGAATTAAGTCAGCGCTTTTCTCTTGCTTCACAGGTGGTCTCTGTATTTCCTTTTAGAACATTCCTAACTGGGAGCAAGAGATCAGGTTCAGAAATGGGAGTCTCCTTGAACACCTTGTTTTCTTTTTGTATTCTGTTAATCTTCAAGCTATTCCCATTATTTAGTCTACATTCATCTCCAGTAAAGCACTCTGGGGAGGAAGGCATTTGGTCTGTATGCTCCCTTCCCCTGTGTGTTTACTCTGGTCAGGACAAGTTGAAATTACTTTTCTAGAAAGGGAAAGGCATAAGCAGAAATTTGGTAATTACTGTTCCTTGACCTTGATAACTTTTCCATCTTTCCTTTTTTCTGATTTCAGTGGAACCACCTTTCTCCTGCAATAACAGTATGTTTGAGGATTTGACAAGTATAAGATTAGCGAGATTTCTGTGCTCTCTGCAGGAGAGTGGCCACTGTGTTCAAGATGGAAATTTTTCTTTGTCTTTTCAGAACTTTGAATTTCTGTAACAAGGCTAGCTCCACTAATTGATGCCACCTTATTTTTTACAAGATTTGGCCTAGTAAATTGGGAGGCAAAAAGTGAATGGAACGCCATTAGCTCTGTAACTGCATTGTGTAAATAGTTTTAGCTGTTGTAATTGACCGATGGTGGAAGTTGCAGTTGTTTGCACCATTTGGATGTCATGAGATGAACGTTAATTATTACTGCAGTTTAACTGTCTTGGAGCGGTAAGCCAGATGGGTAGTATTTTAAATGCTTTTTTTCTTTTCTCCTCCATTTTTAGTAGTACAGAACCCTCAGGCAGTTCTCAAGAATGGTTCTGCAAAGATCAGGATGTTTCTGACTCCCTTGTATTTGATGAAAAGCAGAAGAGAAATGAGTGTGAAGATGAATGCAGACAGGCTGACTACACACCTGAAAGGTATGAGATGAAACTTTTGTGGTTAACTTACTGAAATAATTCAATAGACGTTGATGCTGTCAGATTTTTTTGTAGGAAATGTTTAATGAGGGAGGGCAGTTAATGCTCAGATCCGGAGTTTGGCACTTTTGCTGTTGAATGTAATCCATCACTGATACAGAGCATTGAATGTGGAAAAACTACCAGCATTACAGAATTGCGTGATTAACAGCAGAAAAAGGCAGTGTTTTTTCAGCTTTTCTGTTTATACAGTGGAGTACTGAGGTTTCTTTAACCACTGTTGGCAAGTGCTGAAAGTAGGATACCTTTTCCAGAAGCAAGAGTGACCATCCTTCATTAACAGTATAATGCCTGCCTGCAGAGCAGCAGGGAAACTAACAGTGAAGCACTTCATGCACTTCCCTGTTTACTGAGGTATCTTGATCTGGGGTCATGCGTATGGAGCTGAAAATAGTTCTGCTTCCAAGTTTCTTGTGCAATTGTGACTGGGTTCACTTTACAAAGTACAATAGAGTGGTTACCAAAATTTGAGCCATTTTCTCTGTGTTCCTGTGTTGTAACTGAAGAATCATACCTCAAAAAAAGTCTTCCTGTGTAGCATGTGACATTATTTTGCAGAACTCTGATAACATTTTTCATCTGTTTAAAGGCTTATGTGTGTCAAATCTGTCTTATTTTTGTAGTTCCTGTTCTCCTGATTCTTCTCCGGTATGGAAACGCAGAAAACGAAACAATTCTGACTCCTCTGTGGTTTCAAAGAGCAAAAACCATTACATGCATATGTACCACACGCTGGAAAGGTATGAAATGATTCTCCATGTGGAGATTCATTCATATTATGAAAAAATTATTTATAAAGGTGTGTTTTTTCTCTTTACTTAGCCCCCTTGTCTTCAGAAGAATTAAGGGGAACTGTGATACAAAGGTTCATGGTTTCAGACCTTTTAACTTACTTTCTAGTCTTACTGAATCAGGACATCAAGAAGCTTTTTCGAAGTGCTCAGAGTGGGAAGTCTTTGGTGAAAATGATGAAGTAATGGCAGTACAACATGGTATAGAAATAAAGTACGTACCATAATGATGATGATGATCATTCTGTTTATTGCTTGTGCTGTGAAGGTGTCCTTGGCTTTTTCTAATCTTCTGTTTCCTTTGCTGTTTAATACTACTGTTTGTTTTTTTTTCTCCTTACACTTCCTCCAACGTGTGGTATATTTGGTTGTCATTTTTGTTCTTTGAGTTTATTTGGCTTTTCCCAGTCTGACTTCCAATCTGTTGCTTTCTCCTGCTTCTGCCGTTAAGTAATGCTGGGTGATGCTGAGCCCCTTTCACCTTCTTTGTCCTATGTAAAGCAGTGGTATTTTACAGAATTGGTCCCTGTGGTTGTTGCTTGCTAAGCCAAGGAGCTGAAAGCTGCTTCTCTGTCTCCTCAGAGATTAGTTTGTTTTGTAGCTGACAACAGTAATAGTTATTTGGTTTTATGCAGTGACCCAATTCCAGCCAGTTGTTCTTCAGGATGGAACAATCAGAAACAGAAAAAAACCAACTTCTTTCTGCCTGACAGCAAAACTTGCCGAGATACAGACTGCAGGCTGGAGAGGTATAAAATGCAGCTCATCAGTTGGAGGTTTTTTGCATATTAAGTTAGAAGCATACTTGCCTTATTGCTGTATTTCAATCCAAGCTTTTATTGTAAATATGTTTTGGGTTTTTTTCTGTGCTTCTTGGGGATTTGTTGGCCAATAATTGTGTTGTGTGGAAAAATTCTGTCCTTATGTTCTCTTGTTACGGAGAATAATTAGTCTTATAAGAGTAAATAGCATGTTGTAGCTGTATTTAGTGTAAAAAGGTTACCATAATAAAACCACTTAGCCTTTGGGGTTTTTTTATTTCTAGGCTTAAACTTTGTAGCAGTTTTTTGGAAGGACATCAGCCAGAATACCCTGAAAGGGAATGGAGATGTGCAAGTGATGAAGATAGAATAATGAGGAAAAAAATTTAAATACTAAGGTGAGTTCATGCTGACTACTTATTTTGCCTGTTGTGTTTCAGTAGCCCGTGTGCAGATTGTACAGAATCCAACTGTTAAAGCAGATCAATTTCTCTTTTTATTCCTTTGTTATATTAGTATTTTCTCCCATCCTCTTGTATTTAATGCAGCACCTTAATTAAAAGATCTAATACTTCAGACTTAGTAAATGTTTACCTGTTCAGCCAGGAAACGTGTCTTGTCTTATCACCCAAATGAAAAGTGCCAGTTTTTTTAAATTATTTCAGTAGCATCTTTTCTGCCTTTTAATATTTTTGTGATGAAGTCACTGCTCTTCATTTGCTGCAGTAGATTTCAAGGAAAATTTTCTCTTGGACTGTAGACTCCTGTGGTGTGTTAATAGGATGGGTAATACTTGAGGTAAACAGCTTTTATTAACAGATAGTCTTTTGTGTAACTTGACTGTCTTTGATCTACATTTAATGCAGACTCTGAAGTATTATGAACTAGGATATAAATGTCTATTTAACAGTGATCTTGGAATACTTTGCATAATAAAACTCATTAAGAACGTGGCATTAAGAATATGGCACACAATTAGTTTTACACTGCTTAGATTTTGAATTCTAGCAATGTGAGGAAAAGGCAGGTAGAGCTCTTAAATTGTGCTAATGGCATTTTTCTGTTGACTTTATGCTCAAAGAATTTAGATTAAAAATCAATAAGACTTTCACTTAAATGCTAATTCAATATTTGAAAATATCTAGTCTCTCTCTGTATATAGAAGTATTGAAGAAGAAGGACTTTCTCCCATGACAGAAAACAATTTGAAGAATAGGGATGTAGTCTGAGATCAGCAGATCAAGTCTTGGAAAACTGATGCAGTTGTAAAAGATCTGCACTGAAAGAGGAAGAGATTTGCAGTCAGCATATGTACAATCAACGTAAGGTGAACTGCGCAGGTAAAAGAAGCATGCCTCTGTACATCAGTGAAGAGAGCCTTGCTGGTCATCTAGATAGTTGATATTTAGCTGCTTTGCAGTTGTCCTTGCCATAAATAAGGCTCTATTAAGGAGCGTATATATTCAGTGGGTTCGTAAACACTCATTCTCGTGGAAAAAATATCTTTGTGACATGTAAAATGTAGAAAGTGAGTCAAATAGCTTCTCCGTAGAGCAACACATTGGTTTCCTGGGATGCAAAGATCAATATTTAGAGAGGCACTGCCTTTAACCGTGGGTTTTAGGTGTGATGAGCTCTAACTCTTCAAATGGCAGGAACTTCATCTGTGGAAGGTGAATGTTACTTGAAAACCAGATAGTGAGTTACAGAGTAGAACTCGCCACCACCTGCCTTTTTGCTAAAAGAAAATTTCTGTCTTGAACAGGAAAAATAAAGGTGGCTGTTTCGGAGCCCAGTTAAATGTCCGTAAGTTTGAACCTATCTGGTTGCTTTTTAAAGGAGAAAAACCTTAATTAGTAGGAAACTTAAGATATGGCAGGAGTGTGTTAATTAGAATTGAGGGGAAAATGTATTTTGTGAATTAATAATGACATTTAGGTGAAAGTGCCGTGAGGGTTTGGGAAAGATAGGCTCAACTGCTTTATTTTCTTTTTGACAAATACTTTAGGAATATAGGGGATATAGCACTCTATTTTCTAACTTATTTTTTCAAAAGTGTTCATTGTATCTGTAACACTTCCTTTAATATGGACAATATGACTTTTTTATACTGTGCTTTAAGCTCACCATATGCAGTGCTCTGTTCCATTTACTGCTAGTGTAACACTACAGCTTACGAGAGTACATATTTTGCTGTTAGTGACTAGATACATCATATTTACGAAACACTGTTATCTACCTTTTTGTTTAGGTTTCTCCAGATCTTTAAGGCTAGATTATTTTCTACAAGCTCTGCCTCAAGTGTAAAACTTCAGATTTCATTAAGCCTGTGCTACAATGATGATGGATGTTCCTTAAAGCTTTTGTAAGAATGTTTCTGCTTTACCTGGGTTGGCGGATGCCATGTATATCACCTTGTAAAGACTACTTCAGTTGATGGATCCTGCTGTTGCCATTTGGAGATGGTGCCACTTAAAGTGCGCCAGTGTTATGCTGATGAATTGGTCCAATATCGAGTCAGAATGAAGAATGCTGCCCATTAAACTAAGGAGTTAAACCCTGTTTCCTCTCCTGGACCAGAATTGTACATCCAGCCTGAAGAACTGCTTCAAAATAATGTAGATAATTCCAACCTTTCTCCAGTTGTTAAAGACGAACTGTAGCTTTCAAATTGTGTGATCATCCATTCAGCTTATTTACTGTTCTCTGAGGTACGATGTATTAAGGTAGTATTTGCCTAAGCCTAGCGAGAGAAGAGAAAGGAAAGGTAGATGGTTTATCAAAATCAGCTCCTTGTCTTCAAGGGGATGAGTGGCTGAACAGCAACACAACCTGAATAGCTGGATTTTACTTTTATGTATGTTGCAGCCTGACCCAAAGAGCCAATCTACTTCTGAGAGTATAAGAGGATGAGTTCAGTGCCTGCTGTTCCTACAGGAATTAGAGGTGAGCAGCAGTGTTTGCAGTTTTGGAGCTGTTCTTTGGCGTAGGGTGTCCAGGCTAAGGGTTGTGATGGTGTTGAGATAAGCTCTCCTTTGTTTTACTCTCTACACTATGCTCAGAAGGTCAAAGCGAGGGCTGTGGCTACAATGGCGTCTTAGACCAGATTCATGTGTCAGTTACAAGAATTTTTTACAGTCCTTGTGGCATTTTATGTAGCATGTACTGGGATCCAAATGCCTGTTAGAGTTGGAAATTGCCTCTCTATGGGAGTTGAGTTTGGCTTTTCGCAAGGCCACTGCAGAACTGTGGCCGTGTAGGGATGACATGCAGTAGCCTTGCTGTGGGGCTGGCAGTGTACTCAAGGGCCAAAAGCCTGTTGTGCTACTGAAGTGGAAGTAAGCTGCTTCCCCAGAAACTGCTCCCAGTCCCTTCTAAAACTCTTTTTTTTTCTTCTGGGCATGCTCAGGTGTGGGGTTCAGTCGTGTCCCAGCACAAGGGCAGCTCAGTCACGCACCATAGAGCATGGAGTGTGTGTATACAAGGAACACATCTGCACAGCACTTTTTAAAGTAATATTTAGAACCTTGTTGTTCCAGTGTGCATGCTTCTATGAGATTTATGATGATTGTAAATAAAGGAATGTGTTACATTTTTGGCATTTTGTCTTTATGCAGAAGAATTAAACTCTTTAACTTTAAAAATCCCTGTTAGTCTGCTTTTGCTGTTATGTTGTCNNTTTTTGGGGGGGGGGTGTTGGGGGGGGGGGGGGGGGGGGGGGGGCTAGCTTTTGCTAAAAGGGGAAGGGAGGACTCTTCAAAGATTAAATCAAACTCTCAAAGGGAGTTTACAGTACAATTTAGGTTGTGTCCAACCCATCAGTTTGTATTTTGACATCTTGTTAGTAACTTGTATTTAGTGTATCATAGCCTAGTGGAAGGGAGCAGCTGAAGCCCCAGTGCCCATTCTGCCATGAGAAAGGGCTCTTCCTGGAGAGGATGGAGCTGTTAGGTGAGGAGTAATAGGCTGTCATGAAATACTGAAGCTCAGCTCTCAGAGCCCTTCAGCTTTTGCCTGTGATGGACAGAGCCTCCAGCAGGTTTATGGACACAAATCCATAGCATTTGTAATTCAGAAGTTCTTAAAAGATCTTGTCTTAGACTAGAAATAGGATAACCAATCTGCTTGCAGCAGTTAAATTTTGGGCAGATTTATTCCCTAATCCAGGTTCTGTACGCTTGGACAAGCTGTGCTAATACAAGGAAAGGAATGACACTGAGCACATGAGGTTTGAGGTCTGCTAAAGTCACTTCATGCAGTGCTGCCGCTGGATGTGGAACTATCATTATGTCTTCTAATTAGTAACAGTCCCCTCATCAGTCTAAACAGAACAGTTAAAACTGGAGCGCAGTACATCCATTGACTTGTTTATCTAGTCAAGGCTACTTGACGTAGGAGTTTACAACTGAGGTATGCAAAGCTGAAGTCTGGCACTCCACCCCCAGTTTGTATTTGATAGTCTGCCATTAATCTTACCCATTTTAATTAAATCCACTTTGCATAAATCTGTGCTCAGTTTGTAATTAAGCCAAAATGAACTTCACCAGCCATGTTTTAGATTCTTCAAGAAGTGACATGTGTCTTCTGTTGGCATGCTTCCACTGGGAGAATCTCCTTACAGATGATACGTTATCTGTGCTTGTAGAAACAGTCTTTCCCTAGCAGTTCTGAAATGACATAGGTTATGTGTAGTTTGTTTTTAAAATGGCTCGTTTGAGCTTACAGTGATGAGGCTATCTCCTTGTCCCATTAAAATTCCTACTGTGGCATGAAAGTGCTTTTTTGAAGAATTTTCTTTGCTGACAAAGAAAGATGCAAGGCAGCTGTAATCCCTAAGCTGTGTTACGGCAGATAGTTCTGCTGAATAAACTGAATTTAACTTATACATAGCGTTATGCTAAAAGTACTGTGCAGCTTCCAGGCTGGAGCTGTCCTCTAGCTTGGATGCATTGAGGTAACCATGCTGTTCAGGTCCTCTTATTTCAGGGTAAGGCTGGAGGAAGTGGAGTTTGTTTGTATGTGTTTCGAACCTATGCTGTACTTCAAGCACATCCTTGGTTCAGGAAGATGGTTCTGTTTTCTATAGTGGCGTGTGGGAAAGTAGAGGTGCTAGCGTAGCAAACTTTCCTGCAGGAACACAGATGTTTATGCAGGTGCTACATGGAAGATGTGCGAGTTTGTATAACTACAGTAAGGCCAGGCAAAGGGGCAAGGAACTTTCAAGGTAAATCCTTTACATTTTACTATTTTCAGATCTTAATGTTTCACTGAGCATAGAGCCAGCCCAAGCGTTACTGCTCAGAGGCAGACTTTTTGGAGACATCCTACAACACAGATCTTACGGAAGAGAAAAGTACAGGACCTGCGTACAACCTTTGAGGAAAAATCCATGAGGTGATAGAAAGTGAACACAGTTCTCTCTTGCCTTATCTCAAAATGCTGCTTATTTTACCAGGCGCACTAGGTATGTAGACATTCCACCCAACAAGCGTTATTTGGGTGCTTGTTAAACTGCTAAAACACTATTTCCAAATATATACTTAGCAGGAGTCTTTGAGGTACATACATACAATGAGAATGCAGATGCAATTTGTAGAAGTGAAACAATTCAGTGCATTCACAAAGGGGGGAAAAAAAGTGCAAAACCATTGAAAAGTCAAGCAAAATAATGCAACCCCACCCAAAAAAAAACCCCAAAAACCAAACAGTAGAAAGCAAGCCAGCTGCTGAGATTCCAAACTGTTTAATTTCTAAAGGCCATTGCAAATGATTGGCTGAAGACTCTTGGTCTGGCCTGGCACAGTTGCTGAGGTGGGCTGGCAGGCAGCAGTCTTCTTTCCCCTGCTGAGGCTGTTAGTTTTGCTGGGACATTGGTCTGTCTGTCTGTTCATCCCTCCATTGTCTGGCAAAGCTTTGCAAAAAAATATTCAGCCAAGTGGTTGAATAGTATTTGTGTCTTTTTGGGAAAAACAGTGTGAATTTCTCCTGCTTTTAACAAGATAATGTGCAATGAGCTTTGTGAGCTCACCATCAAGAGGATCTTCAACACATCTGAGCAATCCTGAGCTTCACTGAGCAAGTGCTTCCTCTTGGCCTTCCAGACCACGTATAGAATACAACAGTGCTGTCTGGTAGAAGAAAATTCAGCAGCTTTTACTCTGCTGATCTGAGACCCTGATCTGACCTCTTCTTTCTTACCCTTGCTCTTATGCCCAGTTAAACGCAGCTGTAGATACCTTGCTGTATGGTTTTGTACAGCCTTGAAGAAAGCCTCTTTTTATATCTGCAAACTGAAAAGAGGGTCAGAAGAGCTGCCTGGTTATTTACCACACTTCACCTGGGATGTTCTTCTAGGCCATTCTGTTCAACTCTCCTGAAAAGATTAGTCAGGAAACAGGAAAAAACAAATGTGTTCCTGGAATTGCTCAAGATTGGAGTCTAGAGACCTGGAATTAATGGGAGCATGTGGTGAAGACGAGGCAGAAAGACTAAGGTATGTATTGCATACTGCAGGTGCTGTTCTTCTGATGACTGTCTTAATTCTTTAAATAGTATCGATCCAAAGCAACATATTTGTTTCAGCTGCAATTACACTGTTTGGACAATTCATTCTTCCTATCACATGAAGGTGTGTGTACTGCCATCCACTGTGCCTGGTGACTATGTCCTTTCGACTCAACTTGTGGACAACAAGAGCTCCATTTCTATGTAAAACCTGACCCAAGACACAACTCAGAGTGGCAGGCATCTTTCACTTTAATTTCTGTAAATAACTACATGAGGAAGTTGTAGTTTGTGAAACCATGCTTCATTTCTGCAGTAGAGCTGCAAATTCTCCCTCTTACCATACACTTCAACCTTGCTACGCATGAAGTATCATCATAAAAAAAAACAAAAACCAAACACCCACAACAAAACACCATCTGTCAATATGTACTCAGAAAGTCTATCAAAAAAACATTGTTGGGCTTTGGTAATTGCTTTTGTGTTAAGCTGCTCAAAATAAAAAAAAAAAAAAACCAAGGAAAAGGCAAAAGAAACAAAACAACTTTTGTTTGCTACTTCTGCCATCCATTAAACACATTTCATTGCTGATCTTGCAAGCGTTACTCAAATGCAGCTTGTCATGGTAATGAATATTAGGTTCACTTCACCCAGGTTCTCCAGGGCTGCTTTGCACCTGCTCAGCTCGCAGTTAAATTTGCCCTGACTGCTATTTAAGTGTCAGGTCTTTGAAAGAGCCAAAGAACAGATATTCTCGAGAACTGCAGTGGTTGTTGCAACCTTACTAAACACATATGCAAGTTAAGGCTGCAATTAGTTTTCTCTTTCCTTTATAAATAGTCCCGTATCCCTTTATAACATCAGAAGTATTTTGGACTAAGGCCACATCTGGACTAGAAAGCTGTATTGGTGAAACCTGCAAAATTTTTTTATTGTTTCAGAGCTCAGTAACTTACTTATACTGACTCCATGCAATTACCTTGCATGAGCTGTGTGAGGTATGAATCTATAACTGCATTTGTCAAATAACCAGAGCCAAGGTTTGCTGGCTTTCTGCTACCTGTGAAAGAAAGATGAGGCTGGTCCAGTAAAAATGTAGACTGACATGCAAACAGTGTATGATCCAGAAGAAAGGTTGCTAAAACTTAAGTTTAAAATCCTATTTTCTGTATCCTCATACTGTGACTATAATTCTGCTCTGTTTTTTTTTAACTTTTATTGTTATAGTGGTAATTTTTTAAGAAGATGCAATGAAGATATGGATAGTGAAAAGAAATTAATTGCATGCTGCAGGCAGTAACCAAATGCCAGTAATGAAGAGGCCAGCTGGGCCAGTGCAACAGACGATTAAATTCATTGCACACAGGTGAGACATAGTTAGAAGAAACTGCATTATTAGAATTCATGCAAAATTGTGCCAGCTTCTACGGCAAGTGAGAGCTAATATGGCTATAGGTGACAATAGCTCTTAAAAAGCCTGCAGGTCTTGAGAACTTACCTTTTGACAGCAGAAAATTTATGACCAGAAAGTACAGGATGAATATTACCTACGTGTGCTGGGAAGAAATGGATTTAATGAAATAGGCTGGGGCTTTTGTTGGAGCAAAAAAGGATGTCTGTCCTGACCGTGGGCTTTCTCCTCTCACATATTGCTCCTATGAAGTGAAGCAGGAGGTGGCACTTTTTCATCATTTTTAAGGTTTCAGTTGAGGCACCATGATAGGACTTCTTGTAGTGTACTGAAAACAGACTATTTCCTGTAGAGCTGAATCAGAAAATGTAGGCTGCATCTGAACAAGCAGAAATATAATACATAATTAAACACTCTTGGAGTAACTGCATACCTTAGAAATTGAATTCTAGAACAAACAAAAAGTTTACTTTGAGAACAGCCTTATTTATACAGTGCTTTGTATCTTACTAATGTCAATAAATTTTATTAAATTAAGAATATTATCTCTTTGATTGTTTTAACCTTAGTGTGACAACAGTCCATATCTTTGCTGGTCTGAGAAGCAAGAAAAATGCCTCTTGAAAAAAGGAAGAAAACTAATTTGGTTGTACAACAGGAGAAACATCCCATTCTCATTGCTACTGTATCACGTTTTGAATACTAAACCTGCAGAAGGTTATATTACCTTCCAAAAATAATCTAATGTCTTTTTAGATATGAATGTTTGCTTGCTTGTTGGAGATAAAATCACTTAACCTAGAAGTAACTTGATTTTGTACAAGTACCGTTGTTTTTTTGTAGCTTTACCACCTGTGCCATCGTTAGTGTGAAGCTACATCCAGCATCCGAGAAGTGGCACCGAGGCCGGCATAAAACGCTGCCCACTCTGCGTGCGTCACTCTGGGAAGTGTCCCACCGGCCTTTGGTCCACGAGGGCTGCAAAGGTATTTTTATTTAAAGCTGTGCTCGTGTTCTGCCGTAGGAGTCGTGCAGCTCGTTTCTAAATTACTGTTGTAAAAATGGCAGTACATATGAGATCTCACAGATGTAAAGGAAACAGTGCACGTGCTGTTTAAAACACCTGCAAACTCCACCTACTGAAGTGCAGCAACCTCATGGCATTACCCAGCCTTATTCAATATTGATATGAAATATTATTTAATGCCATGTCATTTCATGAAATCTAAATTTATGTCATAGCAGTGGGATGTAGGTTTTGAACTGGCTGTTGAAAAACCACGTGCTCTTCACTGATTAAATAGCCGTGCTGATGACTGCCATCCTGCATCTTTAAACCTCGGGAACCTGTATTTTTTTCGTTGGTTTTGGCTATTTTTCGCCGTTTCCCTCGCAAGAGCCCCGGCCCGCAGGCTCGCCGTGGTGCGGGCCCCCGCTGCTCACCCTCGACACGCGCCGCCCCGAGCCCGTGCGCGCCAAAACCGCGCGCCGCCGCGCTTGATTCTCCCGCCAACACGCCCCGGGGCGGGGCCGGGCGGGGCCGGCGACAGCGGGCTAAACCATTACACTGGCCGGGGGGAGGGGAGAGGGGGAAGGGTAAGTGTCCTCGAGGCCGCGTGTGCCGGGGCCGCCGCGGCGGGGAACGTGTTTGCTTGGCGACCAGCAGCGGGGTCGGCTCGGCGGGGCGGGCGGGGAGAGGACGCGGGCTGGCGGCGGCGCTTTCCCTCCGGTTCCCCCCCCGCGTACCTGTCCCCGTGGAGGGGCCGGCGCAGGCGCCCCGCGGGGAGGCGGGGCGGGCGGTGTCAGTCAGCGCCGGCGGGAGATGCGAAGGGGCTGAGCGGGAAGGAAGGTCGGTCGGTCGGTCTCCCTCCCCGCAGTCCGCTCCGGTCCCCTCGCCGCCCGGTTCTCCTTCCAGCCCTCCCGTGGACACCCCGCGCCATGTCCTTCCGCCAGAGGAGTCCGCACGGCGGCGCGGAGAGCAGGTAGGGCCGCCGCGGGCTGAGGCGGGGG
>VXBL01006361.1:0-38726 GCA_013400195.1 Aramus guarauna
CATTCTATAGTTCTATGATTCTAAATCTACTTTCTTTACTAGAAATCTTACTTGTCCTTGAACACATGCAATATGCATAGAAGTTAGTATATTATCAAATATGCATATTATTATCAAATTAATATATAAAAGTCCTTGAAATTGGTATTTCTGGGAATGAAGTTAAACTCGTGCTGTTAGTCATAGCATTCTGCTTTTATCAAACAGAATAAAGGAGCTACTCTTGTCAAGAAGAAAATAGAACAGAAAAACAAAGTGTCAGAAGTTTACAAAAGCAGCAAGAAAATGTCAATAGGGAACTAGCTGTGTTATACGAAAGATGAAGAGAAACTAGTTTAAATGGGTACAGTTGGACAAGGTGAGGATAGTTGGGTACCTTTTAGAGCACGTATATAAATAATCACAATTATTGTCTTGAATCAGTTCAGGGCTACCTTCAGAAGGTGGTGCATCTTTAAATAGCATTATTGGCACACAAGAATGTCATTTCCAGGAATAACACCTAAGGCTTCAGAGGTATATTAGTGCTTAAAAGCAGATTTGCTGGCTTCCTGGCATATTGATTTTGATCAGCTTTATTGATGAAATAGTGACATTAGAGTATTTGAAACATTTTTAGCTTTGTGATTTAAAACCAAACAAGAGTAGTCCTGAAGTTCTAAAATACCAGTAAGGAAGTGCCATTCTTAAAGGAACTTATATAGACTATGAAATTTCTAATTGGGACCATGCAGAGTTTTAAGGCAGCACACCAAACCAGACTAAAAATGTGGCTGTAGTAATGGGCAGTGCCATTTGAATATTCTACAGTACTAATATGAGAAGTAATGTGTGATTTCTAAACTTCTGTGCACAAGCCCAGCACTGTGGAAACATGGTATTACTGTTGCCAATAATTTTGGTTTCATTTATTTATATGCATTTAAAATCACATTTGTACTGTGGTGGGTACTTCATATGTATATTCCTAATGAAAAAGTTTTAAAGTTAAGGAAAACTCCTTACTTGTGAAGAAGGTGAGTCTAAGCTTTTCAGCAATTTTTTGGTAAGGTAAGTTAGCAAATGTGATGCCTGTCTAAAAGAAGGGCTGGAAGGAGCATCTGGGGAACTACAGATCTTTTAGTCTGACCTCAGTGCCAGGGAAGGTTACGGAGCAGATCATCTCGAGTGCCATCATGTGACACGTACAGGATAACCAAGTGATTGGGCCCAGTCAACATGGGTTTATGAAAGGCAGGTCCTGCTTGACTAACCTGATCTCCCTCTGTGAGAAGGTGACCTGCTTAGTGGATGAGGGAAAGGCTGTGAATGTTGTCTGCCTGGACTTCGATAAAGCCTTTAACACTGTTTCCCACAGCATTCTCCTGGAGAAATGGGCTGTTCTTGGCTTGGATGGGCATACACTTTGCTGGGTAAAAAACTGGCTGGATGGCTGGGCCCAAAGAGTTGTGGTGAATGGAGTTAAATCCAGTTGGTGGTTGGTAACAAGTGGTGTTCCCTGGGGCTCAGTACTGGGGCCGCTTCTCTTTAATGTCTTTATCAATTATCTGGACAAGGGGATCAAGTAAAACCTTTTCAAAATTTGGCTGTTTTGCCTCAGTTACTCTAGAGTCTCTCAAGAGTCAGTCCCCAGGAACTAGACTTCTTTTTTTCCCCCTCAAGAAGTAGGCACTTCCAGAAACCAGTTTTTCCTGCCTTCTCTCTCTTTCCCCAGAGTGTAGATTTAGACAAACAACTTTTTCTGCATATCTACAGAAAATCAATCCCACCTGAATCATGATAGAAATGGTCCTGCTTCTTTTGCCTTGCTTTTGTACACTGATAGAAAGCATTGAGAAAATCTTCCAATTAATATTTTATGAAGGCAGAGTCCTCTTTAGAAAGCCCATGTGAAATATGCATCTGTGGTAGCAACTAAAAAAAGAAAGACCATTTTCTTTTGCACTGTCCAAAAAGAATTCCACATATTTATTTCTGTAATTCACTTTAAAAATGTAATTGAATGAGCCTGCAGATTTATTTAGTAAATTGTCATCTAAATCCATTGAGCAAAGAAGTGTTTACTGTAACAGTCCAGAAATCTTTATAAATGTAATAGTTAATCTGCTATAATTCAGGTCCAAAAAAAAATGTGCCAATATTACTTTCTCATAATTGAACCATGTTCATCTTTCTAAACAGATGAAATGCATTTGTCATATTTAACAGGAGATCTGGGGAGAACACCACAGTTTTTTATTTGAATCTTTAGTAAGAATAAGGGAGTTGTAGGCAGGGCATAAAGAAACCCCCAAGGCATTTTTTTTAATGTAGATACAAAGAAACCCCTCACTACAAAGGTAGTTAAGGTCTGCACTAAGGGATAGCTTTTAAAAACTTACGTTTTGGATTATTTCAATTACTATGATTTTAGAGCCTGATTACCAAAATGAGAAAATGATACATGGAGGATAAATAGAGGAACATTCAGCGTTTTATTTTTTGGCATTATTAGTACATTTTAGATGGCATGCACTAGTAAAACACAGAGCAAAGCACTGGAATTTGGCTTAAATGATATATTTTATTTCTTCCAACAGAGATAAATTAAAACAAATCCTGTGGTTTGAGTTCAGCATTTTACAATCAATGCGGTTAAGCAAGCAGTTGAACTAACCTATACACTACACGTCAAATCTTTTCTTATAAACTAATGCTTTTGAGTAGAGTATATAAAAAGCACTTCTTACTGGTATATTCCAAATAGCATATGTGGTAATATATAACATAAAAACCCATAGACGAAAAACCAGTTTTAGTCTCAATAACCTGTAGATTGAAGTTAAAAAGAAATCCAAAACTCTTTGCATCAAGCAATGCTTTTTAACGCATAAGACTAATAAAAGAATGGCTAATATGCAACCTGGCTCACAGAAAGATGATTTAATGTCTGTAGCACTCTAGAAAAGCTTGGTGTGGCCTTCAGTCTCAAAGACAATTTCACCTGTTGCAAAGCTTTTCTGAAGTCCAGATATTTTTGAATTATCAAACATGGCTTAGAATCAAAAGCTCCAGATTTTACTTTTTTTTTTTTTTTAAGCCATGTTTAGCCCTCAAAGGAATAGAAAGTACAGTTTTCATAAAACAAGTGACTGTATTATTGCAATGGATTTTAGACATGTGCTGATTATGTATTATTTTTTTCTTAACCATTTTGAAGATTAGCAATTTGAACAGCAAATTTTTAATAACAATGCCATTAATACCATATTTTTAATAAAATGGAAGATTTAAAAATGGTTAGTAATAGGATAATAAGAAACTTAATGTCATGGATGACAGTCAAAAGGAAGGAGACAGTGGAACACAAAGCTGCTACAGAAATTACTCTGATGGAGCTGTAAAAGGGTACTCATGCGTGATAAAGACAATGTAATATCAAGAAGAAAAATGAAGAGACAAATCCATTTTAAAAGCACTTGATGAAATTAGATATCTTTTACCATTTCAAACTTTCCTGTGACTTGACTGCAAATATTTCTTTCATTCAGGAATCCAACTGACTTCTTTTTCACTAAGTATAAGAAGTTTAGAAAAACAATTTAAAAAATGTAGAATAAGCTAATAAAAATTATTTGCAGTCATCCAGATGATAAGTAGAAAGTGAGTAACAGAGTGGATTTATCAACAACAAACCATGTTAAGCAAGTCTGATTTCCCTCTATGACAGGGTAGCAGCTCTTGTAGCGGTAGGAGTTGTATATTTTAATTTTAATAAGGCTTTTGAAAATGTCTCAAATGGCATTCTCATAAACTATCTAGGGAAATACAATCTAGGTTATACATTGGCAACATTAAGGGCTGTATGCCAGATTGAATGTACCCCTCTAAATTATGTGATTAAGAACCTGGTGCAAGTTGGGAGATGTTACATCTCAGACAAGATGCTTCCTACTGGTAACGTGTTGCCTCTATGAAAGATAGTGGCTTCTCATACATATCCTTACCAATGTGTTGAGATTCCTATCAGCAGGACAGGCACAAGAAAAGAGACAGAAATATAAGATGAGATGTCTGCTACAAGCAATAGCTCAAAGAGGCTGAGCTCTGCCTGCTAGCCAGTTTTATTAGCTCTCCTGATTACAACTGCAAGGGCTGCTGAAAGCATACTATTTACAGAATATGGTCTCCTTTGAACAGGTTATAGTCTCCTTTGAACAGGTACAGGTATAACCTTGCACCTATACCCTGGTCTTGGATGCTGGAATTGGATGTTAGAATATAATTATTGTATATTATAATATAATAATTATGGGATTTTAGAATATAATTATTAAAGTTTCACAAGATTGAGAGGAGCTCCCACTATGCTGAAAGGCAGGATTAGAAATTAGAATAGCCTTTACAAATTCAATAAATAGTCTGAAAAGTATAAGATACAATTTAATAAGGAAAAACACAAACTTAAATGTTTAAGTATAAATAATTCAACTACAGGGGTTATACAGAAAATTATCAGAATGTTGTAAGATTCTGGAAACAGACTATATCATGCTGTTATGAAAAAGGAAAAGTGGTAATTTTGCCATAGCCTTTTAGGCAAGTTTACTACTGTTTGTTTGCCCATTCCTGTTAGCCTTTCACAACTGTTAATATCTTTTGAATTAGGCACCTCCACACCAGTCATCTTTTTAAAAACTCTGTGGCTTGGTTTCTTTATACTTGCAAATTAAGTCTCCTGTGAAGCACATTTTTTAAAACCTACATGTTTTTGCAGAATGTGGTTTCCACCTCTTACTATGGAGTATTTGAGTATTTTACTGAATTCAGGTTATGATGACACACACAGCAACTGTCTGCTAGTCCAAGCTTATAGAATTCCCTATTTCCACTCCTGCTGTTCATCCTGATTCTCACGCCATTCCTTTTGCTGTGTTGTGCTGGCATAACTATCCATGGGCTAGTATGGATCTGAATCGGGGAACTCATTCACCTGAAAAATAACGTTGCAAAACCCACAGCCAAATAAAAGATAAAGCCCATAAACAAAAGGCAGGAAAGACTCTGTGGAGATCTTGGGGACCACCTAAGGCACGCTGCTACCAAAGAGACTTACAGAATCATGATCTCAGGGATGTCCAAAAAGGGCAGCTTCACAACATTTACTTCTGGGGGCATTCATCCTGACAGTTGTCCTATTAATATTTTGTACTCACAAAGGTCGGAATGGGTTACAAAAAAGTGGTTGATTAGGTAATGAGACATAACACTCGTTAATTTTTTGCTACTTGGTCCAGAGCAAGTGGAACTGCTCAGCAGTGAAAAAACTAGAGAGTTGTATTTGGATTCACTGCTGACTGCTTGAGAAATAACAGGTGATGAAGAATGAATCAGCACCAACAGCTAACTGTTCATTCTCTGCTAAACAGTCAAAAAAGCAAAGCTTGGCTTAGAAGTACAAGAATTAATTAGTTGGTGTCAGGAATAGAAGCAACGATTGTTAATGTGCCACCTGGGCATGTTCACACCCACTGATATCAGTGGATGTTGCTGATATCATCAGCAATAGAAAGCAGGACAAATTCAAGCCAGGAAAGTAAGAGTGACCTGGCTCAGCTTCTGAATTTGTTTTGGAGGTAGATTAGTAGCAGACTTCTCTCTCTGGTGAATGACTCTGATCTGTTACTTGTTAACTGAGCAAGCCAAAACAGGAAAAAAACCCAAAGCAACTCACCACCTCCAAATGAAGTGCAGCATGGGAGCCAGCTATGCTCAGCTATTCACTCCAGAGCAAATCTGTCAGCACTAAACCTGCACATTCTGACAGCTGCTATTGCTGTACGTGGGGAAGAGGATCAAAGAAAAAGTTATTGAGAACATCACAGATAAAGTCTTCTGGAGTCCTCAGCTCCAAACATTTCTTTTATGTGAGGAGAACAAAAAAAATCATGGAAAGTTGAAAAATACTTCCATAACACTAATGAGGAAGTATTCTTCTGTTAATATAGCTTAATTTGGTGATTCACAGACCACATCTCATCCCTCATAACTGTAGGTACTTGTATGTAAATTTTTAGTGTAGTCATCTTAAGGTTTTGTGTTGTCATCTTAAGGTTTTGTGTCATCATCAGAAAGTTACTTTCAGAGTAAGTAACTTTTCAGGGTTCAGCCTTCCTAAAGTCTGAGTTGCCTCTGGAAGTAGCTCTCTGGCTTGGAGTCACTCAGTGGCTGGAGCTGATGCTATCTCAGTTATAGATGCTATTGACAGTTATAGAATACTCCTGGCACAAAAGGTTTCTCAGCTTAGCTCCAAACAAAAGCAACAGCTCTATTTCCCCTCAAGTCCTTCTCTGTTGCAGAGGTATAGCAATGAAGAGGAGTGAAGGGATCATAACTAAAATGCATTATGAGCTGAATATTCTTAGCTCTGGCTATTCTGTGACATCAGATAAACCTCTGGCCAGCACAAGAAAGAAAAACTGTGTTTGGTTATGTCTGCAGCAGACAGACCCTTAGTCCATAAGATAAATTTTGCGTATGATTGGAAGTGTGGTGCTTAACAGAGTACATTTTTCTTCATCGACCTGAAGAGAGGATTGTTCATAAGCAACAAACAGACTAGCTCAAAATTTATAGCAGCTACCACGAGAGATGCTGACTTGACATCTTTGGTGACTACCTGTAATTTCTCACGCTTTTATTAGGTGATCCAGACCTTTCTTGATACAATAAAGACTGTAAGGACTAACATCTGAGAGGGCCACTTTCATATCTAGCACAACCAGCCACATAGCAAAGAATGATTCAACTAAAGTAGAGCCAGTATTTCATTAACCCATCAAATGTAAAAGCATGAGGAATGGAGAAAATAAGTCTGAAGTAAAATAAACCTTTACAAGAAGATACCAGAGGACTGTAGTGGAGGTGAAGAGAATAGAATCAGCCTTTACAAAAATCTTGGTTAAACAAGATTGGGTTGAACAAGATAAAATGTGGGAGGAGTAGTATACTGATGTGATGTGATGTTTTATTGACATACTTGTATACAAATATCTTGACTGGCATGGGTAATTGTAATAACTTAAATATTAAAACTCTTAGAAAGAAAATACTACAAAAAACCAGAATTAAGAACTCCCTTTATAAATTTTTATGAAGAAAACAACAGGAGCCAGCAAGACTTCTGGTATTATGGGACATTAAAGAATAACAATTAAGACTTTTTTGCCCTGTACATTAGCATTTTGAATGATGCAAATTATAGTTCTGTGCTTCCCACCAAAGGTCTGTAGGCAACAAGATTTCTCTTTCCAAATGTTAATTTTTTTCTTTAAATAACATGTGTACATGATTAAACCAAGCTTGCCCTTCTACCTACTTTTTAGAGAAGAACCATCTTTCTATTGGTGTATTATAGGAATGAAGCTCCCTTCCCCTTTACAGAAGATGGCACAATTTAGAAGAAGTTGTTTCAGAACATACTCATTTAATTACAGGATCAGTGAACACAGCAATGTTTTCTTGGCAACAGGCAGAAAAGCTGCCAGTTAATCAGTTTATCTAGAGCGGTTTCTTGGCATTACATTGCTGCATTAGAAACTTGGATTTCATTTCTTATTTTGTTTTTCTGTTCCCATGCTTCGTTTCCTCTTTATGATTTTTTTTTCCTAGTGGTACATAAAAATAACATGCTGCATTCTGTGTTATGAAGAAACAATTAACTCAGTTGCTTTTTGAATTTGTAAACAGTGGTGGAATGTGGTAAGAATTCTGCATATATGTATGCATTATTCGATAATAAGTAAGGTAGCTAAATGAAGATCATGAACAGCTTTGAAGTACAGGAAACAGTTTAAAGGGATAAGTGTTGAATGTTAAACTTTCATAATTGCCATGGCTGAACTTCTATATTAAAATGTATTACATGCATAAGATAAAAAATAGTTAGGTATATAGAAAACCCTTAGGGTAGAAAGACAGAGAACACCTGCCAACAGCACTTGTAACTTACGTTATTGTTAAATCGCTGTTGCTTTTTTGACTTACTGCCTGCCCCATAAAGTTCATTTCTATTGATCACTGCATATACTAAGTGGAATGATATATTAAAAGCCGTATTTTTCAGAGAAAATATATTGTTCTCCTTCCCTTCTCCCTTTGACAGACTAAACAAAACAAATAACAGAAGTAACTGCTGACTGAAGAGAAGGATGTTGTTAAGTCCTGTATATTTATCTACACTTGACAGAAGAGCATAATTTTTCAAATTTTACAATTCAGATTGCTAGTTTTCTATACATTCATTTAGTCATACATAGAGAATATGAAGAATTAATTGACAATCTGCGCTGGGTTCACGATAGAGCTATCTGAGCAAAGATGAGTCATAAAGAATGACATGCTTAATAGTAATCAATAGAACTTTTAGGAAATAATTTGTATACCTGTCTAGCATTCAAAATTGTCTCACTTTTGCTATATTCTGACCTTTATTTTTATCATCTTTGCTTTTAATGCTACCTGAAAATAGCTTATCGATAGCTTTTCATAAATGAAATTTGTATTTTTTGCTCAGAATCATTGTTATTTTTATGTTTGTGCAGCATATGGAAGCTATAAACAGACAGATTCTTTGTAAGAGCATGCCATGCCAGCACTCTGGCTTTATAGTTTTAGTTCATTTTGGTAACTCTATGTTCTATGCAAGTTCATTTTATCCAAAAGAAAAAAAACATTGGAAATAGTTTATTTTCTGTCATCTTTTCCACTTACTTATGCTATTGTACAATAGTAATTGAATATGGCTCCCATTACTAATTCACATCATGTACATTATGACATCTGGTAATAGTTTCTTATTCTACAGTTTCCAGTGTAGGATTGGAAGGAGTACCCAGATAAGATAACTTTTTAAAAGTTTTTTGTCTTAGGATGTAATTTTGCCCCAGTGCTGAAGTAAAACATTTAAATTCCTATTTCGCAGTCTGTAAATCAGAAAGTAGGGCAACACTTTATTAGGTTAAGATGTTATGTTGTGTTTTGTGAATGCAGAGCTTTAGAGGTTTGTTTGGTTTTTTTAAAATATGAATTGTTACACAGGCTTTCTGCACATCTGTACACTTCCATAAAAACAAAACAAATTAAAGTATTTTCAGAGGTAATGAGAAACAGGACAAAAAGCATTAACAGTCGAATAGTACAGCTTCTGGAAAACTTTAAACTTCTCCTCTAAATATTCATGACAGCAGTAGCCTAAAATTTTAGTTTAAATTTTGCATGATGTTCTGAAGTGTTTATAAGACTTTGAAGTGTTTTGCACCAAATCTGAAAATAAAACATTAAATTCTTGTTCCAGAAGTGTTGCTTATGTATGTCTGGCTCTCACTTAAGTGGCTTGAGCTTATCTCTGATAACTAATATTTGAGTAAGCCTACTTCTCTATGAAACTTTTTTTTTTCTTTTTTTTTTTTAAAGCAGAGATTGAAATTTTTTTTTTTTTTTAAAGCAGAGATGACATACATCTCTACCTATCCATGCTAGGTCTCTGCACAACTTTTGTATTGTGTACTCAGTTAGAAAAGCAGTTAATAGAACTAGTTTTACTCTTTCTGCAGAGACACCTTCATGTTGGAGAAAGATGCTGTTTATCTGATTAAGTACATAGCAAATATTAAATTCAATGCTCAGTCCCTTGTGTCTTCAAAAAGTTTACTGAATCAGGTTGGTATTACTTAAAAGTCATTGTCCACAACGGTAATTTCCTGAACTTTGGTGCTAAATTATGCAAGTCCTTGGAAAGAAGACTCGGGTTCAGCCGCTCACTTGTGCAAGTATGTCACTAAATCATGCCTCAAAAAAGGGCTGTACTGAACCTTTAAGATATTAATGTGTATTTTTTTAAATTTGTAAATATCTAAACACAGTATCTAAATTTCATTTCAAAGTATTTTTATATTTCTGAGAAAAATAGATTGTTACTTCACTGGTTTTAGTCCTTTATTGAGTACTTATTCTTTTGAGTGTTCAAAGAAGCATTTTCTATTTAACACTACTTTTAATAGTATTCTTCTCTAATTTGTCAGCTTTGGAAATAATATTACAGATGTGTCTTAGATTTACTCTTTTCATCTTGTTTCTTCTTTTCCTCTTGATTGCACTCTTATACTACAGTTTATATAGTGATGTATATGAGAGTAACCACTAGTGATTTTGACTCACTTCTCATTCCCTATCATGACTTTCTGCTTTTATTTTCAGGCTTAATCACTGCTGTTGTAAAAATATTTTGTCTTCATAAATTTCCCAAGTGATTTTGAATATAACTTGGGTGTGTCCTGTTATTCATACATATATAATGAGCCCATATATACTCATTGTTTAATTAATGGTCAGTTAAGTACAAACCTCCTTTTTTCCAACAATTAAATATACTTTAATCCTGTCATATTGTGCCACACTTAAAACACTAAGGAATTTACTTGCTCTTTATTTAGATGTGCTAATCCTGGTAAAAGATACAGAAATATTGTTGGTAGTTAAACTGAACAGGTTCATATTTGTTTTACTTTTACTAGATTTAGTATCTAAATTTGGTGCATCAATATAAAATCTTTCCTGAAGTGCCCAGGATCTTTGTGTTTCCAGATTTAAAGTACTTAGCAGAGTCCAGTCTTCTCTCAGCAATTTTCTGTACTCTAAATCTAGAGGGAATATTCTGTTTCCACTTTCAAGTGTTAAGAAATAGTTTCTTTTTTCTTTTTAGGGTCTTCATTTTATTTACTTCTTAACAGAACACTTATTTAATTGCATGGCATTTACTATGACTTCTCAGTAGAGTGTATGATTCTTTTGCAGGGGTTATAAGCCATTTGCAGAGTAGAGGCTTACTGGTTATCTCACAATTTTCTGATATTAAATGTGAGAAAAAAGCTTTTTCTGAACTGGAGTCGCAGGCACTTACAGCTTACTTTTGAGCCATGTATTGTAGAAAGCAACTGAATTTGTTTCCAATTTTTAAGATAGATATTTTTCAGTCTGATTTTTCTTTTTCAGATTTTGTTCTCTTTTAACTGAGTGCATCATTGCCATTTACAATATCAACCCATGTAAGAGTGAGAAATAGAGCACAGAAGGGAGAATTAAGAATAAACAACTTATAGTCTTAATAATTCTTAATCAGCTACTGTTTTTGATACTTTAAACATGGTGATAATTAATGTGGAAAGCTCTGGAAGCCTTAGTAAGCTAGCCTGATCAGCTGAAGAATGCCAGTACTTATTAGGGAAAGTTCATGATTCATACTCAAAGATTAAGCTAAGAGAATCTTGTGACCTAAGCAGCCTGGCTCTCCAGTGGTAAAAATTTTCTTATCTTCAGAAAAATAATAATTGAGGCAGAGAGCAGGGATGGAAGCAGACAGTATACATTTGATTTAAGAGCTAGCAATACTCAGTGTGAAGGGAAATTGCTGTTTTGGCAAATTGTTGGTGTCATGATAGAAATGTAACCTACAGTATATGAAGGATTCAAGAGAGATGAATCAGAGCATGCCTGAGAAACAGTAAAGATGAGAATTGTAACATGAAATGTTAAGTCTTTTATCTTCAATGTCTGAGTTATCCCTAAGAAATTTTTAGTAATCTGCCTCATATTCAGGAAATTGCTCTTCCTTGGGTATTAATCACTTAAAACCAAGCACATAAGCATATGTCACATTATTGTAGGTAGTCAGTGCCAGAAGACTGGGTGCAAGATTTGGAGCGATGACATGAAACCTAATCCTATTTCTCATAGTAAACACTTACTTGACAGTCAGCTTTAATACTTCAATTTCTCCATTTCTACAACTGGGATAATAATTTACCTTTTATTTGCTTAGAATTTTGAAAAAAAAGGCCTTTGAAATATGAACAATAAAGGATACAATGCATAAGGCAGCATTGTGAACCAGCTCCCTGACTGAGAAAGTTGCATAAACACATGCTTATCTTATTGCAGAGCTCATTGACATAAACAATCCTGGTTATATTTAGATATACATTTAGATGTTTTGCCACCTCTATCCTTTCTTCATCCTTATTTTAGTGCTCTATCTTATTGTATTTCAGAAATTGGAAGGGAAAATGAAAATAAGATACAAAAGCTGTAACCATCATCGCTTTTTAATTGGAATCTGCATTCACAAGCGTGAGAAAAACAATCTCTTTCACCTGCCAGGACAAGACAACCTTCTATTGTGGTAAAAATGGGGACCCAAAGCGGTAACATATTTTAGGTAAATGCTATTAGGAAACTATAAAAAAATTGAATTATAAGTTTCAAGTGACAGTTCTTGTTGTTAAACTTGTCTTTCTTCCTATGCAGTGATTATTTCATGTATAAATTGAAACTTTTTAGGTCTTCAGATCTTGTTTTTTTAATGTACATGTTTTAAAAATATTCTCCAGCTGAACTTGTAATTCTGACTTCCCTGATTCTATCTGAATCAATGTTCAACATTTACAGGTCCCAATCTATAATTGTGCCTAAGTTGTTAGTGTTCAGTTCATATTTTATTATTTGCTGTTGTTATATAGGAAAATGCATTTAAAGTGTTATACTAAAAGGACTCCCTTATTTGAAATTTCACTTCTAATTATTTTTACTTTGTTCTTGCATATAACTTGCTGTTGAGTGTGGAATAGAGGTAGTTTTCTCACATACTGAAATGAGAGCTGACATTCAAATATGTTTGAGAATATGGAGAGTTTAACTAAGTCAAGTAGGCACTGGGTAACTCCCTTGCCCAGCCCTACTGGGGTTTGTTGGTTCTGACTTGCAGAACCAGTCATGGGATTCATTTAAGGAAGGAAGCAAAAGGAGTTCTGACACAGTACAAACCATGCAATGTTTGCAAGTGGGGACTTGTGTGTTCCAATTAGTAACTTTTTTTTAATGCCATATATGGTAAAAGATTTGACACCATACGCCAGCATCTGTCCAGTAACCTACTCTTTGAGAGAGTCTATTCTTTCTTTTTTTTTTTTTTTTTTTTTTAAAGCCTATGATGTGCTAGCACAGTTCAATCGTGGTGAGAGAAACATAAAGAAAATGCATTTCTGCCAGTCCCTAACACTCTGTTACTTACTGTTTTCTGGAGGAAATGAGTATTTTAGCTACCAATCAGAAATATCTGTTGATGGAAAAAACAGCAAGGAAATTTCACTTGATGAACAGGAAGAATGTATAAAAGGAATATATTTTAAAGTGACAGTTGTAAGAAAACAAAAGGCATTTTTTGTTTCAAATGTATGTACAGATTAAATAGTCTTTTAAAAAAACTATATAGTTTGTATTAGAAAAATGTTTGATACAAATTTTATTCTCATATCAAAGTTATACCGTGTGAATATCTAAAACTCATATACACAATCCTGACATTTGTATAGACATAAATTATCTCAGTTTTCAACATAGCTTTGAATAACAGACTACAATATTTTACCCATAAGAAAAGCAATAAGCAAAACAAGGATTATGACAAAATTTAGATCTTTTAATTCCCACAAATTTTGTAAAACATTAGCAAAACTTATTTATATTTATTTTCTGCTGAGTAAAAAGAATTTTAAAATCCTCAGTTCTACGTTGGCATTGCATCCAGAGAGTCTGATTCCTGTATGGAGTCCCGTCAATTTAATTATGTTCCCTGCAGATTACAGATCTACTTGCAGAAGCACAGTTTGCATGGGGAAGAATAATACATTTATATACCATAAATAAACCCTACTTCTACAATGTTATACAAATTTAGGATTTAGATTTTGGAAAGCAAGCCAAAGACGCCTCTATATCTTTGGCAAGATTTTGACTCTGTGTAGTGAATACTACCCATGAATATGGAAATCAGTATTTTGAAAATTAGATGTAGAGAACAAAGTTATAAAATTATTCACAAAATTATATCCCCTGAAACTGGAAAAGAGTTTATTTGGCTTTATTTAAAGTAAATATAATTTTAATTTTTGCTGTGATGTGGGTTGTCTGCATGCAAAATTTCTCACAATAAAAGACTGACTGAAAGACAAACTCTGGAAGACTGACAAGAAAGAGCTCTATAAAAATGCAGTAAAAGCTGAGTTTATATCTTTTTTGTATAGCTTCAAAGAGAAATTAAGTTTATTAATGATGAAGGTCCTCAACCAAGGAAAATTGGTTTTCTTTCCAAAAAGAAAGCAAAATGAAGGCATAATAATATTTAGGAATATTCCTATAATATTTAGGAATATTTATGTACCCATAAATATATAAATGTAATAACTCTCATTTATTTTTTTTGCATTCAGGCTCAATACTCAAGAATTATATCTGAAGATGTGAGGTTCAACATATGTTACTATAATATACCCACGTGTGTTTTCAATTATCTACATACTGTCAGCACAAACCATATTTACAAATAGTATTTTTTTTTTTACTTCTGATTTTGTATGCCTCAATTTTTGAAATTTATTTTCAAATATCCTGAACACTGACAACTCCCTACTGATGTGAGTTGCAACTGGAAAATGCCCCAGAAACATTCTTTTTATACTCCAGAGTAAAAGAGAGTAAAGACTTCAGAGTGAGTGGGGAAGAAAGAAGTTCAGTGGAAGATGCTTTCAGCCAAATATTTCTTTTACAAACATAATCTTTTTCAAAATATTTTGTAAGTACAATATGATTCATTGGTATAAAAACCTGAAAGTTATAGATTGGAATAGTTATCTCAAGTCACTTTATTCCCTGCCCCTTTATGAATAATGCCACTATCTGTAACTCAAAATTATAAAGGATTTCTTCATAGTAGGAAATAGGCTGAACAACTCAGTTTTATAAATACCTGGAATACAGAGATTGTTTAAAAAACAATGCTGTATTTTGTTGAGTTTTTAACTTACAGTGTTTATTTTGATGACATTTTAAAATTTCATGTAAGTAACTGAAACTCAGTCTTTATCAACATTTTAGGAATGTGGCTTATGGGCTCTGTAAATTCCACCACTGCCATTAAACTCCACAAACAGGTGTTCCAGAGTGCTCTGCAGATATCTAGCAGCTAGCTTCTACCAGAGTATAACAATTCGCTCAGTCTTTTCTAAATGTAATTCGGGCATTTCTGCCAACATAGTAGTGTATTTGAAAAATCTCACTGTAACATGTCTTAATTAGGAGATACCTTTTTTCCCCAACTATAAGCAATTTTTTAGATATTGATCTAGTCCAGATTTACATAGCTCTAACACAAAGATGAAATTAATTTTTCAGCTTGGAGCAAACTTCACTGCTAACTAAATTAAACCTTCCCACAAACAGAACAGATACCAGAAACACTAATAACCCATCTATAACTATTTCACTAAAAGCTGACATAGATACAACAATGATACTTAAAATCATATAGTTATTTAAAAGACTATTATTTTCAGAGTATAAATATTTTTCACAGTGAAATAAATGTAAGTCTTTCCAGGAAAATGTTATAATACTGATTTTCTTTAAAAGTAAGAGAGATTTCTACAGTATTTATATACTCGTATACATTATCAATGGTATCAATGCTATCTTTTTTATTAGCATGTCTTTCCTATGGTATTTATAACATTAGAGGATTAATAGTACTGGCTGCAGTCAAATCCAGCATGGAGAGGCACTGTGCAGGCTTCTCCTATGTGTTTTAACTAGACCATTACATTTTAGGACAGATTCTGCTAGCCTGGTGACAGTTTGCTCAACCTCACACATACACAGAGGCTAAGCAAGTTAAAAGTCTAACGCCAAATGGAGTAAAAATCTCACTGGGCACTCATCTATCTGCATCTTCTTCAGGCAAAAGCCTCTCTAAATGTAGACAGTAGCTACCTGACCATATTTTGTCTGTTTTTGTTGATGATGGTGAGGATAGAAAAGATCCTGCTCCAGCACTAAGCATGCTACATTCCACATAGACCTCTGATGCACAAGAAAGAAAGACTTCTCCAGTAAAGCTTTTAAAGATTTCATATTGTAATTTGTCCATACTGGTAAAGACTTGAGGAATTCTGATAGAATTGTATATGTGTAAGTATTTGTTTTGGCAAATAATTGGTTATCATGATTTAATCAAGCCAGCAAAGGTTTTGCCAGGTAAACTTAAATCCAAGTATTAAAAGACCTTTTTAATGTCAAACAGTAGCAAACTGTTGCCAAGTTGTTTTCTGTCACTAGCCATTAGTGATTAATTTAGGTCATTGTTTAAAGTGGCTGGACTGAAAATGTACTTTTTACATTATTCACTATAGTCAAGCAGTTGCTTTAAGGATAAATCTTACGCTACAGACAAAAATTCATGCTTGGGTTGGGGGGGTAACAGTTACATTTTTAATGGGCATGTATGAAGAGTGTAAGTATTCAGTGAAAATATATCTTTCTATAACTGAAACATGGAATCAAGAATTTTTTTTGTGCACAGTGTGAAATAATGCCTACAAATAATACACCTGACTGTAAGTTTTAAGGAGAAAGTATAGTTGTCCTAGGTCACTACTGGATTATGTTAGCCATTTCATAATGTCTTGGAGCTCAAAGCAAGTACCTGAAATGTGTCTCTCGGATAACATGTCACAGTATCTCTTTATTCGGTACAGCTACTGGAATAATGTAAAAATAATTTTCTAGATATTAGGCAATGTGCTATTTTATAACAAAGAAAGTTCCTAATAGTGCATTAACAGTCTCATTTTTGCATAATGTTCCAGCCCCCACCCCAGACAATGATCAGTATGAAGGGATACTCAGCTATGCTACACTTTGTCCTCATACAAAACACATTCTCATTAGAGTGGCAACTTCTGATGCAGCAAAGGAACCTATTTAAGATGATGAATTAAACATATGACTTATGGTTAATTTGTTGTGCTCTCTCCTCCTAAACCAACAGGAATATTCCAGAAGAATGAGTACAAAGAAATTGCCAGTGGTAGTATCTTGAAGGTCATCATCCTCATTTATGCAATGTGTTAATCCAGCTATCAGAGTCTATGTGCCAGAGAGAACCTCCTCTGGGACAGGCACCAGCCATTTTTATCAAATGGCATTTACAGTCTTCAGTGTTTAATCACTGTGCATTTAATAAGAGAGGGAACCTTGCTTGTTCAGCACAGTTGTATGATTTGGGATTTTTGTTTTATGAATATAGCAAAAACTTTCCTTTTGGTAAATAATTTAGCATAAAAAGGTTTGCATGGATATCTTTTCATTTCTATGCTACTATCTCACACTTTAGAGTTACTAATACTCCAGATTCCACATGAATCTTGGCCAAAATCTCTTGAGTTTCATGTTATTTCCTGTTATTAGTACCAAAGTTTTGCTGTGTTGAAATGGAACCATAGATCAGCTCAGGCATACTAAATGTGTTAAAGGGAATTTGGTCTCTGTTTCCAGTTGATTAAAAAAAGCAAAACCTAGTGAAACCAAGACTCTTTTCCACAGATTATTTCTTTTTGAGTATTTCACAGTGATCTATGTGACACTCATAATTTACATAAGAAGTTTTTAGGGTGAAATACAGAAATAGGGACTCAGAATAAAATGTTCTGTCAAAAGAACATTTTGCTGTGTTCCATTATAAACAAAATGATCTCTTACAAATGTAGTTGTTTGAGATATGCTAAACTTACGGTTGTGCAGATCAGTTTCAGATTTCAGTAGAGATGTCAGGTGATAGAGATACCTATTTCTGCATTCTTTGATTTTCAGTAGGGCTTCTCTCAATAAGGAAATTCAATAGTTTCAGTATAACCTTACACTACAACGGTTTTTACAACATAATGTTTAATGCACACTCTTTTACTCTAGAAAGTTTTATAAATATGACAATAATGACTTCTTAAAAATATTACTGCCAGTAATTTTAAGTCAAAAATTACTAAGTAAAACTGTCTTTTGTCATTACACTTTATCTTTGATCGTGTTAGTTCTTTGCTAGTCAAACATCTAGTTGCTTTTTTTTCACGATATTAGACTTGTCTAGTACAATTTAGAATGTGTTTATAGACTGAAATAATTTATGCATGATAATTGCATGATTTTTTCTATATTCATACTTAATTTTATTTGGTCTTTTAGAGTATCTGTAGGTTGCATAAATAGATTTGGGCAGTTTATGAAGTGATGTCATAAATAGAATAGGCAGCCACAGTGAGACAATAGTAGAATAGTCTTTTCTTTTTTTTGGTATTTCTTCTGATCTTGTAAATAAGAAAAATAATATACTGGCTTTTAATTTCTGAATTCTCTAAGGAATATAGCAGCTTTAAGGAGAATTAATCTCTCCTTATTTCAGGTGTCTAAAACTTAGGCACCATGATGAACAAGATCATTGAGGAGTACCCTGTTATCAGGGAAGAGAAAAGGCTACTGCCAAAGAGTTACTCATCCTCTCATATGATAAGCATCTAAGACAGGTAGGACTAGGAGAAGAATTTGCTGAGTTTTGAAAGACTCTACCCTGAATCTGGATTTATTCTACAAAACCAGACTGCCATCTTTAGGGGGGTTATGCTGTTAAGTCACACTGCAGCCATGAAAAAGTGGATTTTATGGAAAGGGGTATTTCCTTTGCATCTACTAAAGCAAACTATATGTGTGTATATATACCCATATGTAGTTATATATACGCACATAGATAATAATTAGATCTTGCTCCTTGAATGATCATTTACCGCAGTGAGGCAGAACCAGGTACAATACATTGCCTGTGCAGTGACATATTTATTCATTATTTTAATCACTTTTTAATTTTTATCCCTTTTAAATGTTCTTGGCCAAGAACAATCAACATGGCTGTAAATCTGAAAGTCAAGTAGAAATGCCTATTTCAGCTATATGAGTACAGATAAGGTACTTCCCATATTATAAAAAATTGTTTAATAAGGACTTGTTAAATTTGTAAAAAGTGTTACTTCAGTAAGGATTAAATTAGTCACGCTCTGCAGGAATTATTTCTAATACTCTACTTAGTTTATACTTTTCTGTAGAGAACTTACCATTCAGCTCTATATTACTTTTTTTCCATAGAAGAGGACTATATTATTTCAATTCCGTTCATCTTTACATTCCATTTGCTGCTTTACTAGGATTAACAAAGCATTCAAAGTATTTTAACAGGAAAGTAATTCATTCACAAAAATGTCATTAAGGTCTTTATCTTCAAGTTACAAAAGACTGCACTTTTTAATGATTACAAACTGCAAACTGAAACAGTACATACTTAGAGAATGATTCTGATAGTACTTTTGTTGAATGGATTTGGGAAGATCCCTTTCTTTGCTACCACATTCTTGTGTCTTGGAGCTTTATTACTACAGTAATAAATATTGAATTCTAATTCCAGGATATATTGTGTGGCTATCAATGCCTGACTAACACACAGAGATCTCTTTTATTAATAAAACAATCCCAATATGGAAAAGTTCCATTTTAAATCTAGAGGATCAAATTATATTTGGTTTTGTACAAATTGAATAAGGCTACAAGCACAATTAAATAGCACCTTTCCAACAAACATTTATTGCCTTGCAAGATTTATATCTCTCAATTTCATGAAAATTTGCGAGAAATCTTAGTTCATATTTGTTTGGTTTTTTTCTTTGCTTGTTTCTTTGTTGTTGGTTTGGTTTTTTTTTGTTTTTTTTTTTTTTTTAATTCGGAAGGTAGCTCAATATAATTACTATCAGTACTGGAATACATTATATAAAGAGTAGACTAGGTGTATTATCTGTTTAAGCAGAAATAAACACTAGAGCTTTTTAAGATGAATCCCTGGTGCAATACTCCTGGTGCATTGCCTCCGAACCATTAGTTCAGAACAATAGTTTCTCCACCTCTAGCACTTGGCAACAGAAATCCAAATAAACAGAATTCCCTACACAACATTCTGAAATGAGGTGTTTCGGAATCAGGGCATGTTCCCAAGATGGGTCCTCCCACAGAACTGCTGGCCCATTGTTTGAAATGAAGGGGTCCATGAAGTGACTTTGTAGATCACTTCTGCTGTAGTGTGTGAGTAGAAGGAGGGAGAGATGATTTCTCAAAGGAGGTATCTACAGTGATATGTCACACACATTCAGATCTTAATTTTGAGCTGCTCTCAATTCTGAAGCAAAGCTCTCATTAACTTAGTTGTGCAGTCAGGACTATGAAGTTGCAGTGTCTAATGTATTTCAAGTTCTTGTATTGACAAAATACAAATATGGCCGATTGCTTTCGGAGATACACACACACTGCAAATTAAATGACCTGTTTGAACAACATGAACATCCTTCACGTCTGAAGCACACTGGATATTCTCAGAGAACTTAGAAATGATGAAATGCAGTTATTAATTGTTGTTATTCTCCCAGAATTTGTGATGATTTCTGAATGTACACCATTTTTTTGCTTCTATGTGCATATGCTTTCTTTCGCTTGCCTCCCTGGACAAGTTCCCAGAGCTTTGTTTCTCAAAAACTACGTTTTCAAAAAGTTTTGTAAAGTACTGAGATGGCAGGTGTGTGAAAAGTAGCAAGAATTTGAAATTATTATTTGAAATGTTCATCCATTGTAGAGACAAAAATTTTTATGGTATCTGAAAATAATTTGTGCATATATATATAGGTAACTAGGAATCTTCTGGACACTAAACTTATCTTGCAATATTCAGTACAATACCCTATACTATGAAATTTTACAAATTCTATTGTACATTGAGATGCAATATAACTTGGCATTATGCAAATCCCTACTGGTATCTTGCTGTTGTTGTTTTATGTCTTTTCTGTTACTGTGAAAGAATCAAAAAAAACAAAAGGAAGAGCTGACTATAGAAGAATAATTATTAATGTGACTGCAAATAGAAATAAAATAACTTGTGAAAGCAAATTTTTACATGTATTTTTACATCTACAGATAAAATAGTTCTAATTTTTCTTCATGCATGTATTTAATAATTTAAAAGTATGCAGATGGAGTAGGAACAGTTACATAATTTCCATTTTGCCAACAGGCTTCTTGTGCAAGAGTGTTTTCCTGAAAAACAGAGTCATTTCAGTCCATTTCTGCAGTCACCTTCACCAATGGAAACCGCAAGCTCATTAGTATTACTTCAACTGGTAGGTATTAGGTATTATACAAATACTAGATCCAATGACAAAATGAAAATGAGACAACAGCACGTTTTCTTAAATGCATTAAAATAATTATTTATATAACCTTTCAGAATTATACTGAATATTACAGGGAGGCAAATACAAGACAGCTTTAGCTTTTTTAAAAGTCCTTTTCCTGAATATTTCACTATTCATTCTGAATTAGTAATGAATTTACATTCTTGTGTAAAAAGACTTGGATGTAACTGCACAATTTAGATTTGGTAAGACCAACGAACCTGCCTATAATATGCCTCAAATATTTTAAAAGACTGAACTTAGTTTCAAATTAAATTATAATAACTACAAACCATGTCAGCATTGGGAACAGAGGATATAAATTCTTAGACAGGGAACATTGTGTCCAGTTCTGGGCTCCCCAGTTCAATTCAGACTACTGCAGAGAGTCCAGCAGAGGGCTACAAGGATAATTAGGGGACTGGAGCATCTCTCTTATGAGGAAAGGCTGACAGAGCTGGGTCTGTTTAGCCTGGAGAAGAGAGCTTGGAAGACTGAGAGGGGATCTGATCAATGCTTATAAATGTCTAAAGAGTGGATGTCTGGAGGAAGGGGCTAGACTCTTCTCAGTGATGCCCATTGACAGCACAAGGGGCAATGGGCACAAACTGGAAAACAGGAAGTTCCATCTGAACATGAGAAAAAAACTTCTTTACTCTGAGGGTGACTGAGCACTGGAACAGGCTGCCCAGAGAGGTTGTGGAGTCTCCTTCTATGGAGATACTCAAAACCCACCTGAACGCAATCCTGTGCAACCTGCTGTAGGTGATCCTGCTCTAGGCGGGGGGGTTGAACTAGATGATCTCTACAGGTCCCTTCCAACCCCTATCAATCTGTGAATCTGTTAAACAGACAAAGATTCACTAACTATATTATTTTCAGAAAAATTCAACTTAGTTTTATAATAAATCCTGCATTCCAACATTACATATTTGGCTAAATCCAAATATCTCTTAGTTAAAAACGATAAAATATTTTTTAGCTACATTACCACTGCCTTATATTTCAGCGTAAAGCTCATGTGCAGATATAATTCTGTGTGTCCATTCCCTTTACTGTTTCTGGAAAAGGTCCTAACAGATTTAGATTTCTCTATATCACATACTCCAGAACACATTTCTGTGGAAGAGACATTTGCCTCTAAATTGTGCTAAGGTGTTTTCTAGGGTCCAAGACAATCAGAGCTAAAACTTCACTTGATATGAACTGGCATAATACTACTTGACTTAATGCTGATGTATACCAGCTACCATGTGATTCCTGTTTTTTTCTCTATACTTCATAGAGTCATAGAATCCCAGACTGGTTTGGGTTGGAAGGGCCCTTAAAGCCAGAACAAGTTCCCTATTAAGGTCTCATTTCATTACTCTAAAATTGAACAAGAGATTTAAGATCATTCAGGTCAAATTTTGTGTCTAAATCAGTGTGTCTTGAAATGTGGTACTTCTTTTGGGAGACCTAACCTAACCTAATACAACCTGATGACAAAAAATAAAATTGAAATCTTTAGGCAGGATATTGAGTCTAAAGGACTATATCAGTGGTATATCATATATGAACTTTATTCTACCCTGAACATTAAATCCGTCAGACCCAATATAAGACAAATGTTATCAAACAATATTCTCTTCCGTCTTAATTTAATTTCTTAGCTCCTCATGGCTATTTGGGGTTTTACATAAACTAAGGAAAAATATTCTTAGACCTCAGAAGATAAATGCTATCTGTGTCTGGTGTGTCTGTGTTTGCCAAATGAGATTTATTCTTCTTAAATATCTGCAGCAAAGTTGTTAGTGCTAAGTTGAAAGACAATTTATTCTTTGAGTAGTGTGTTGCTCCTGTAGGCAGTCAGTTGGTTAAACTGGCACATTCCTTCTTTTCTTCTGCGTTCTCACAGGTTGTTACTTATGTTACAGGCCTACATGAGTTCCTTTGATTCAGAGCTAAAAAGTCTGCAGAATGATGATCCATTAGCATCGTGCTTTCTTCATGCTACAGTTAAGGTACAATAGTTTCATAACATGGGTTATCTGCTGATTATCGCAATATAGATTATCACAAAACAGATTATCTGCTGGTTGTCACAATATAGAGGTCTCCTGCCCTGAAATATTAGAGACTTTGGAGGAATCTCATTGCACTGCAAGAAGATATTAACCTCACAGAAGACTGGAAATTTACACCTTACAGGCTGTCTTACTAGATTGCTCACATTCTGCATCTTTCAGAGATACTCTTAGCCCCAGTTGCTTAATAGTGGAACTATCTCCTGTATCAAGAGACATCTAATTTCATCTAATTTGTCAAGGCCATATCGCATACCTGAATTTACATTTACATGTTAGTGTCTGGTCTGTTGCTTAAGTTTTAACATTCTAGATTTGAGAATGAGAAGAAATCAGGATAAGCAATTAAATAAATTAACTTCATAAATACCTCATTGAAAAATATTAATTTATTAAATTATTGAACTTATTAACTTAATTAATTGAAAATATCTAGCATGCCAATAGCAATACTTCTGTGCTATTAGCCTGAGAGTAGTTCAACTGAAAAATAATAACCCCTAGTTGACTAATATTAATAGGGTGTCTAAATATGCTACCAAGAAAACTGTTTATGTTTTCAAGGAAGCCAAGCATCTGCACACAAACAATTTCTGTCTTGCAACAGAATGTTATTCAGTGTCTGAGAATACAGAGGAAAAAAGCCTTTGTTTTTCTTCTTCGAGATAGACAGGCGCGTGTTTACTTTCACCAAATATCCATATATGTGTGACACTCTCTCTCATGAGCATTCAGTTGCTGGCAGAGTAAAACTTTTTTATTCCTTTCAATAAACATCCAGCACATGCATCTCCTTTTTGTGTGCACTAAATAAAGGAAGGAAGTCCTGAAAGACTGTCTATGTATTCAGTTGTGAGCTCCCAGTGGGAAACCAAGGCAAAGGACGCAATTCTCATACAAATGGGCAAAGGTATCTACATTCCACAGTGCCAAGCAACCATCAAATCCAGAAGAAATTCCTAGTCCTTATCCTTGCCCTACTTCAGGCATCTGGGAATCATTGAAGCCTTGCACATAACTGACAATACTGGCGCTCTGGTTACTGACCACATCTTGCTAAAGTATATATTTGATCCACCTGTCCTAATTTTCTTGTCCCTTTTACCCCATATTGTGAGACAGGATATTAAAATAAATTCTTCATATTTCTTTGACAGAGTGTAACAACATTTTCCAGGCAAAATGTGTCACAATTTTCTCCACAGTGTATTATTATTATTTCTTTAGAGCCATAAAAATTGGCATACCACAAACATCAATGGTGCTTAAAAGCCTGTCTTAGTGGGGAAAGTGACTATAAAAATAGTATGGATGCTTTTGTAAGAAGAAAATTAAACTTTTCTAAAATAGTTGTTCAATAAAAGAAATCATACAAAAAAGTCATTAGAGTGTAAGATAAAAGTCTCTTCCTGCAACCTAGGAAGAAGACCTTTTGCCTTACATTTTTATCATCTGTTATTAATATACTCACTTAAAATTTTTGCCAGTAAATCCCTGTATTACGTCACTGTGCATTATCTCTTTGTTTCTCCTTTTTTATACTGTGCTGCATACCATTACAAAAAAGTAACTAAAAGTGACATTTGGAATATATACTGCAGGATATTTAATATTTATTTTGGCAGCTCTTAATTCAAATACAGATTTGGTGACAATATCAAGAATCAAATACTATCAATTTGTTCTAAGGCATATAGGCCTACATCACAAAAATAATCAGGCAAGAATTTAAGGAGTGCTAAATAGAGGTGTACAGCAGAACCATCATAGCACCTATTCTGTACCATACCTAAATACACAATATTTAATTACAAAAGCTCAAAACATGGAAACAATATCCCAATGTCCACAGTTAATGTGAAAAGATGCAGAGCAGACAAATGCTTATTTTTAATCTAACAAAGTCACTAAGCCAAATTCTGCCTGTTGTGCCATGACTTTAGCATAGTTTATCAGTGTAGAATTTAGACTCCTACATTCGTACCACCTGAAAATACAGAACCACAATGCAGTGGTGTAAGGTGTACAAAGGAGGCGGATACATTGAGGAATTTCCCACACTCAGAAAGGAAAGCGGTGTATAGCAGCGAAAGCTCCAGTTACTAAAACCAGAAAACCTTTTCAGCAGAACAGTTTGGGCATTGACCAATTATTCTTCACTTTTCAGCTGTACTTCAAAACTTCCCAGCACATTTCTGTCTTGTTCAAATGAACTAATAAACTCCTGATGCAACTCTTGATACTGCTTATCAACCTGTCACGCATGGCAGTGTTTGTTAACTTGCAACAAGAAAATGTTTATCTTTTTGCTACACTCAAAGCGAGCAGCAGAAATGAAAGTTCCTGTAAGCTGGCAAGTAGCCTGCAGGCTAAATAGACTTTGGTTTGGTCTGTTTTATTTTTCATTCCTGTGCCTTTTCTCAGCACAACATCTTCTATGCTAAAGATAGGTAATAATTATGTACAGTGTGAAGTATAAAAAAATGTTCCAAAATAAGGTACTGCACCTTAAAATTATTTTTTGTTCTTTCCAATCTTTTAACACTCAGGTTAACACATAGATTAGGACTGGGAGATGTAGAATCACAGACCAGAAACAAAGTCCCTGTTTCTCAAATATGTTTAAAACTCAGTGTGTTACTGCTGTAACACTGCCGTATTCCAGTACGTTAACATAAAATATTGAAGTGTTTTAATGTTCCATAGATAGACCAGGAAAATACATTTTTCTGTTCTCTGTGATATAACTAAAAAGGTGAGAATATGTCCTTGGAATAGAAAATATATATAATGTTAATAGCATCTAATATTATGCTTCATTAGAAATGTTAACTTCTTTGTGCAATAAGATAAACTTGCTATTACAGTAATTTGGTGTTGAAGTATACCGCTCTGCTCCTATTAATTCCTAGTGAGATCAGTTTAAACTGTGTAGCTAAACAGTTTATCTGTTATGCAGGATCAGGGTAATAGGCTGTTTTTCAATACTGTTACGAACAACAATAAAGGAAATTTTCTTAGGGAGTAAAGCGAGATGAAACTCCTAACGCAGCAGTTCACTGTTTCTTGCTATCTTGTGGGTGATGTCTGAGGAAAAACTCAACAAAACCAAACACGTAAAATAGTAACAGTAAAGGTCAAGTGTGGTCTGCTTGCTGATCAGTCCCAACTAGCACGTGCAGCACAAAGGACAGAGCCACAGCATTGCCCTGCAGGCAGCAGACTGGTGTCTTGCAGCTGCCCACCGTTCTCACCGGATCCTGCCAGAGGGCACTTTGCCCCCAGCTCCAGCTTTGCACTCCAGTCTCCTATCACATGCACCAATCTGTTGTACAACCCCCTGCAAGGGCATGCTTTTATTATACAACCTGCCACACTAGATGCATGTCTCTGTTGCAGGACATGATGCAAGGAGTGTCCTGCTTTATGAGAAAATCAAGAGGCTTTAATTGACTAACTGGTGTAATTTTTCCACTCACACACACCATACTGGAATGTTAGCAAGAGGTACGTTATCAGGAAATTGCAGCTGTGGCTCAGTCTTTACTGTCTGGCAGGAGTGCCTTGAAAAGGAGTTACCTCGGGCTTGGGTTGTTTGGGTTTTTTTTTTTTGTCTTCTTGGAATTTTCTGTTTATTAACTGGGTAATCTGCAAAGGAGCAGATAGGAATAGAGCTGGTACAGAAAGATACTATGTTTAAGGCCAGAGCTGAATTGCCTTGGCCCACTATTCCAGATTAAAATGCATTCTGAAATTAGCTGGTAGCTGTACTGCTCCCTCTGATAGGTGAAGTGCATGCAGTACCTTACCTTGCTTGGGTTCTAATGAAGGCATTTTGCACCTTCCTGTGACTGGCTAAAGGGCAAATCAGGGCCAGACCTTGAATCTGGAACCTCTTGAATTTGCAACATTCATCTCCTAATGTTCAGACTGGAACCAAAATTCCACAACTTCATTTCAGATATGTTATAAGAAGGCGGTTATTTTCATTTTTGGTTTTAGATATACTCAGAGTTTTAAAATAATATTATTGTGAAATTCTGGTACAAATTAGAATAAATTTATAATATAAGATGATTTTATATGAATTAGCAAGGTATCGAATCTAGACTAATATGAGTCCAAATTATATCACAGAGCCTATGTTTAATTCAAACTGCAATCTGCAGATCTTGTGGACACACTCAGCTCTCCTTATTGCCAACTCCAGTCATGGGATAATTTTGTTATGGATTAGTTCAAAAATCCAAAAATGACTAGCACAGATTCCCTGGCTTTATATATTAATGTCTTGGTGCTTCTTCTGATACAAAATTAACCTGCTGCTATCTAGTTTGATTAGTTCTCACCACTGAGATCTCCAAAAGCCTCAGACAGCAGTAATAGCAAGGCTGTAGATTTGTCTTTTAAAGGAATATACAAAATATAATTTGTCGTTGGAAAGGTAAAGAAATTTTTTAAGTGTTTTTTTCTTAAAAAAACCCAACAAAACAACAAAACAAAACCAACAACCCAGAAGTGAACAAAAAATCATTTTGGTTAAGAATTCCAGTCACTCAGTAGATTATTTATCAGGTAATATCACCTGTCAAGTCTAACTACTGGATAAGTTAATAATATCCAAATATTTCAGCTTCTATTTTAATTGCTTAAGTGTAAAATAGGTTATATTATCTTGATGAAAGTATGATTATGAAATTTATGATTTCTTTTAATGATCTTTATTAACTTACAATGATTCCTTGTATTTCTACACTGTATTTCTACACTGGCAAATCTTCTTCCAGCTATAATTAAGATTATGTCAGCACAGTACTTCATAACTTACATTTGCACTTGTTTATAATACAACCATAAAGAGGTACTTCAGTCAGAATCTTGGCACTGGTGGTTTAAATTTGGGAATAAAAATGTTTATACACATTTACAGTTTAAGGAAAATGAAAACAAAACCATTTACACATATTTAATCAGCTATCAATGGCAAAAAATTAAAGTCTGAAACAGTTCAGTATAATTGAGAAATGTAGTAGTGATGATTTATTTATGGAGTTTCCTCTTGTATGCATTTCTGTTCCCATAACTAACCATTTAAGGAAAAGATACATTGCAGGATCATCATAAATACTGGTCTGCTCCCTTTACGCTTACTTCTGGCCACATTCTGGTCCCCTGTTCAGAAAACTAGTTAGGTCTTTATTCTATGGACATATTTACAGCACCTGAATAGTGATTTATCTCTTGCAGTTGACTTGCTGCTCTGTTTGCTATAGCTCTTCCCTTTCCCACATCTTTCTCTAACACGGTGCAAAACTACACGGCTTATCTGAGCTTTTCTGAACAACTTCATTGTGACACAGGTTCAGTACTGATTCCTGCATTCAGACTGATTCTGTTATTTATGAAGGCACATGCCCTACAGGTAATGGTACAGGGACCTGCACTGGTATCCCTTCAGTACTGACTGAAGCAGAATTTATACTATCTTACTTCAGTAAGAAACTGTATCGAACATATCAGAAGTCCAATAATATAATAAATAAATATTATTAAAATGGACAAGCCAGGTTCTGTATTCTGAATAACAATTTAAATAGTCAGTCTAAATCCAGTTGAGGTAATGTTCAAAACTTGAGATAATAATGGGCTTATTCAATACACAAATGAGATTGGTTTATCTTATTCAGCTTATTTAATAACTGCATGTCTCTTCTGCTATTTTTGTTTATCTATTATGAGATTGTTGGTAATCACAAAAACTTGATACATAATAAAAACCTAAATGCTGTAAATGCTCTTCCATTTTGTAAAAGAAGGAAAGTGTTCTCATATTACTCATTTCTTGGCACACAACAAACATTTAATAACTTTTCCACTGTGGAAATTCTATTTGAAAAATATTACCTAGTTGCTGCTGTTACAATTTTTAGAACAACACCGTGAATTTGTTGGTTCATGTTAATGACTCTTGGACTTACAATTAAAAGAAATCAATATCCCTAATAAAATCCTAATAGAAATCTTTGTTTTGCTCATATTTAAAAAAACAACCAGAGAGCAAAATTATCTTTTACAAAATATTTAATATTGAAACCTACTCACAGCCTATTCACAGACAAAGTGCTTTTTGTTTCAGTGGACAGTTTTACAGATGAATTTTGCAGTCCTTCCTCTGGGGCTGTATCAGATCCAGAGGTTTTTGTGACATACTATTTCAAACCAAAAAAATCTAAATACTTAACATAAACAATTTGAAGCAAGTATTTGAATTTGAAGTTTTAAGTGCACATATCAAACTACATGCTTGTCTCTCATTTTCTAATGCTTATTATTCAGTGATAAAAATGTGTAAAAATAAGAATTGTATGTTAGGTGATTCCTATTAGATATAAAAGGACTGGAATATAGTGTTACTGATTTTGATTCTTTTCCTTGAATTTATTCTCAGGATTACTAGGTCTAAGCAAATATTTTTTTCTTGATAGCAGTGTCATATGATAAATATATTTTTATGTATTTACAGAGAACATGTTCAGCGGGAATCTGACTTTTGCTACAGCCTGTATGTATATAAGTAGGTATTTATATAAGAATCAGCTGTTGAGATCTCCAAGTTACACATGCAAGAAATTTTATGAAAGATTGCTTACATTAGGGAAAAAAAATAAATTCTCATAACCTTGAGAGATTACATGTAAGATAAGATTGCAATATGGGACAAATACAAAATTAGATCAGTTTTAATGCTCAAATCTAACACAGTATTGTGACTAGCATAGCTCCTAAAAACTTTTTAGAAGTAATTAAAATTCCAGTCTGTTCATATTAACCGTGTCTTCTATGCAAAGGGGATACAATTCATGGCTCTAGGAGTACTCCCTTCACTGATCCTTAATATTACAGAAATCCATAGAACCTGTGTGGTCTAACGCATCTTTTTTTTAAAAAAAGCGTTTTCAATTGGATGCAGAGTCTTTAGCTAAGAGTGTTATGTGGAAATAAAAAGTTTGTTAAACATGCACACAGATGGCAAAAAACTTTACTAATAACATTAGTAATTCAATTAATCTAATACCTTGTTAAGTACCTTTTATAATTTTAAAGGCTGCATAAGTCTCGAACCAGTCTGTTACAACACCTTTCATTTATGTCAGAAGGTGCTAGGAATCATCTTGCAATTGGCAGTCCAAATAGAAACACTGCAGTATTTATGTGAAAATTTGGAATTAATATAATGACTAGGTTTTTTCTACTGCTTTCTGTCTATACATACATTTTAAATGCTGTTGCATGTTGAAATGTTGTATGTTGAAATGCATATGCCAGCATGTTTTGACTTGTAAATGTAATATTGTGCAACACAGCTCATTCTGTCCTAGAAAGTAATTTTCTTGTTATTGTGATATTTCTGTGGGCATAAAAGGTTCTGGGTTCCAGTCATAACAGCAAGCTTGCTTTGTGACCTATAGGACATGACTTAACCTGTAAGATTTTCCTGCCCGAAAAATTCGAAACACTTCTTTAGCAGAATGAAGAACAGCATTTCCTTGGGGATTAAACTTCAGAATAAAANACCCAGCTAGTTTCTTTCCTGTGCCACCAAATATTCTGAAGGCTATTTAATGATATTAGATGCTGTCAGAGGGAGGATATGATGCTGTATATCTATTATTTCTTTGAAACTAGTCAGTGAAGTCAAGAGCACATTTAACACAAACCAATTATAGTTCTGTCCTACACACAGCTACTGAAATGTTACTAGCAGTGCACATGTCAAACTGATGATATATTGCACTGCAATACCCAGACAAAAACAAACCATGTTTACATTTATATGTTCTGTCTCTTCCTTCAAGAACTGTGAAAAACTGAAGACCTCAGGGGAACCTGTCACCTAGCAGGAAAAACTGTGCCTGAGAGACAAGAGTGGGCACTCCAGTCCTGGCGATCTCTCACACTCACCTGGTGGGGTAGAGAAAGGAGCCATACAGCTCGACTGTATTCCCAATGGACTATGTCTCCCTCCTCCTCGAAAAGCCCCAGCAAGAGGTATGCCCACACAAAGACCTTTCAAGTTGAATAAGCATAGAATAGCTGAGAACCCACAATGTCTTTTCTAGGTTTAATCGTAAACTTATTTTGCGACTGCATGAAAATTTGATTGGAATATTTTTGTGCATTTAATTTAATAAAAGTACTAGGCAGATCTATTAATTTGATAAATGGCCTGATGTATGTTCTTAAAAGCCTTTAATGTTCTAAGTGAGGTCCACTATAGCAGTCATTCAAATTAGCTTGCCAAATCTGTGTCATGTTTTCAGAGACATATACACTAGATTTTTATGTTAAAAACAAGTTAATCACACCAAAATCACTCTTAAGCCAAAATATATTCCCCTTCATAATACCATGCAGTTATTGGCATGTCCCTTCAATTATGATTTATGACATTTGTTTACCAACAGGTGGTTGCATATCGTGCCATTTATATTTTAAGCAACAGTAAACGCAACTAAAAATAATAATAGATAAAATAAAACTCAGTGGGCTTTTAAAGTGTTTTTAGAGAAAAGCTGTACTTATAAGCTAGGTCTTCAAGTAGTTGACACCAGGCCCAGCAACACAGAAGAATACTGCAAGAGCAATAAGGATTTTTAGGGGCATTATGATAGTGTAATGGAAACACATCTGCCCCCAAAAGTCCCTCATTTTCCCTGCGGTAAAGGGCCATGCAGGAAGTGGTGAATGCTGTGGAACATCAAGAATGAAACTATAAAGGAAAATTTTTTAAGTTAGAACAATTTTCCAACAACACTTCAGGATTTCATAATTTCCTGTTAGTCCACTGCACAGGAAAATTGTAGTTTTTCAAATAGCCTCTAACTCATTTACTTTGGATGTATAAAATGGTTCTGTCCATTCACCAAAGTGAATTCTGAAGCAGCGATCTTAGAAATATTATTAGTATTGGGAAGCTAAAACCATTATGCATAAAGCACAGACAATCCAGGACAGTTTTTTGTTCTTTCAGCTCCCAAAAAGCAAAAACTAGACCAATCACCCGCATCTTTCATTTTTAAGGATTTACTTCAGTGACAGTGTGAACATTAGTTTATAGAAGAAAAAGATACATAACAAAATCGTAAAACCATAAAATGTCTTTCATTTTAAAGAATTTAAAAATATTTTCCAAGCAACCATGTGGGCAGTTTTCCATACATACAGAAAGACCACGCAGAGTAAAAATGCAAAGAGGAATCTCAATTTAGTAAAGACTGAATACTCCATATTTATAAATCTCCTTAGTAAAACAGGTAGCACATTTGAGCTTTTAGTTATGCCTATTCAATTCACATGCCTAATGAAAAATTACTCTTATTAAAATAATCCACTCTAAACAGCACCTAACAGGCATATTCTTCAACATATTCTCATAGCATAACATACAAAATATAATAATATTGTTGAAAAAAAGCAATGCTCAATTCCTCATATGTTATTTAATATGATGTTCTGTGTAATACATTTGCTATTTGTTCATGTCATAATATAAAAAATGAACCCAGTTCTTTCCCAGGGTTCCAGAAATTTTACTGTGATCTCACTTGTATTTTTTGTTGATGTAGGTCCAGTGAGTTCAGTGGAGATACTGCTGACTTACGCCAGCATCCAGGCACCTAGTGACAGAGGTGTGTGCAGTTTGTGTGATTTGAAATAGGCCTTTTATTAGAAAAGAAAGCTTTTATACAAACGACAGCAGCATGAAAGCAAAAATCTAGATTATGCTGACTTTAACAGACATTTTTAACAATGGCAATATATAACGAATAGAAATATCCCTTCAGTAAAATTAGTGCATTCAGTTATTTTTACTGACCCTTGTGGCCAATCCTGAAACATCCTGAAATGATTTTGCTCACCCTTTCCTAAAACCATTTATATGTGCCTTGTTGTAGATGACAGAATACATTTTCTCTCTTTTGTCTTGTTTTAATTCTTATTCTGACCTACAAAACAAAAGAAAAGCTCTTTAAAAAAAACTGGTGCCTAGTTACTCTTTTATATCAGTTCATTTTAAAAGGCCATGATTTCAGTAAAAGGATTTGGACTGTCTGACTGAAGCTGAGATGCTTACAATAGCAAAAATGCATCAATATTACATTACACTGGTGAAGTGTAGCCTCCTCCATTAACAGTTAAAGTAAAATATTACAGCAGTAATAACTGGAAAGATCAGAATAGTTTTGCTTAAAATCATTAAAGTCTATCAATGATGTAAGCATTCTGTATATTAGGAAATTAGATAGGACTGATGCATCATTTTTAAGATTTCTTTTGAGCTCAGCTAGGAGCAGGTATGCTCCAAGCTGGAAAAGAAATAAAATATATTTTAAAACTCTGGAGCCTGTCTGTAGAGAATTACGATTCCAATGTGAAAAATAAAATATTGAAAATTGAAGAGCCTTATTTCCAATGGGGAGTCAGAAATCAGTAGTAACCTTCTGAAACCAACCACTAACATGTAGCCATATTTGGCTAGCTCACAAAGCAAGTTACCTCAGTAATAGATGTGTTTTTACTTCTATTCCTATTATCTTTATTTATTCTGTACATGTTGTAGAAACGTTCTGAAAAAAATCCACAAGCTGAATAATGCCTATCCATTCACCTACATAAACATTGCCCTTGTACTGAAACCTTGTAAACAGAAATTATTGGGACACTTTGACAACAAGCAAAAAAAGCTGATTCTTTGTTTCTTTTTTCCATGTTTGTACTTTTACCAAATTCCCTACAATTTGCATTATCTGACTGAGAAAAGCATATGACATTGCAACAAGAGATTTGCACAATTATTAACTGATGTGCACTGTGAACAGGGCAAATGATGCCTTAAATTCATTAATTTTACCAAAGCTTCATCGTCTCAAGCTGCATGGTCTGAAGTGGATTTTGCAGTTCATGTAATGCAACCACTTTTCTACCACTTTCTCCGCTACAAGTGCGGCTTCCAGGTGATAGCAATGTTTTCCCCTAATATTTTAAAGCCATCAAAAAAGCTTACAAATCTTTGTGCTTCATAACCTGCTAAATATGATTTTAAGGCAAATAAAAAAGGACTTTTCAGTGATTCCTTTGAAAAATATGTTCTGAACATACTGGTGTACATTCACTAGATTTTATCTGTGCCATGAGTTCAAGGTTTTACAGTGCTGATGTGTAACATTGTACCAGAGAGAGAAGAACAAAACAGGACTTAAAAATCATACCTTGGGTGTCTGTGTTCTTGCCCTGGAAACACTGTGGATAGCTTCATAGGAAGGGACAACTGATTTTGGAGCCTTTACTAAGGCAAAATTTTTAGTTGTTCCAGGTCATGAGTTTCAAAACTCAGGGTCACCACCTCCATCTCTTTTTTTCTATGGCTAGATCAGAGGGGAGTCAGAAAACTTTTCTGTTGCAACATGAGGTCAGGAGATGTCAAAGGTTGAGGCCCTGCTTCAGAAAACATGGGCCACAGACTGATCCCCAAACCATACCACTGGATTCTGGTGGAGATCCTGATCTTTTCACTGCTTTCAATAACATTTCAAAAGTAAACAGATTAGGCCATTTGATAATCCTCTGCTGAGTCAGTGTTTGTAAACTGGTTTTTTTTGTTTGTTTTTTTTAAGGGTTTTTAAGGGTTTGCTTAAAAATGCAGAAAGGTAATTCTAAAAATGTAGTTTAAAATTTATTTTAAATAGGAACACAGCTAGTAGGGTTTTCAATTTTATGAATCACAAATGCAATAAATAATTGCAGTTGATCTTTCTAAACATTATTTTTGCAATAATTCATGCCAGTTTTTATCTCAAGAAAAAATAATTTTGATTCCAAACATACAATCTACTTTTTATCTTCTGTAAATTTCTGTTTTCATTTCAAATAGCAAGATAGACTGAACTCAGGTATTTAATTATTAATACTCTGGATACGCAATGCACTTCAGGAGTCTCAGCTCTGAGGCCATCACCCCATGCTGCGCACAAACCTTATGGGAAAACCAGTGTGAGGGAAAGATATCAATTTTTTATAACATAGACGTTTAGGGAATCTATCACTGTTTTGTCTAATCATCATTAATTTGGGTAACACATATAAAATGAACATACATTTCAAGTTTAATATATATGCATGAGATCTGTAGTAGTAGAAAATTGTCTGGTTTACTGCACACTAAAGACAAATAGGAGCTCTTTCTGTAAGCTTACTAATGGGAAAAAAGTGTGAATAAAAATTTTGTATGACGAAGGCCTACAGAAGTGTAACTGTGTTACACTGCTCATTAATAATTTAAATAGTTTATTAATTCTATAGCTAGGTTATTGGTGCTTGAAGGAATGCATGTGAATTTTATGTATCTTCAGTAGAGAATCAAATAGAATCTATCTGAAAAATCTAAAAATAGCTGGTTAACAAAGTGCACTACGTAAAGCACATCTTACTGAAAGAGCTTTAATAGTTGGTGAGAAGCAACTGCTGTATTTCAGCAGAGCAGAGTTAATCTTTGCTGCTCTTTGAATATGCAAGTTTGTTTCTCTTTTCCCTTAAAGCAAGATCCTCACATTGATTCACTTTCTAATGTCTGATTCTCTGCTCTTACGCTCTCAGAATACTAGTGAAGACACCATTTGGTTAAACCAAATCGGACAGCTTGTAATATTAGACAGGTCTAGAATGCATTCACAAACTAAGTACTGTAATTCAAAAATAAAAAATTTCTACAGTTAAATTTCTAGCTTAATTGGTTCATGAAAATTTAACCTTCTCATAAATGCTGCTTTTGAACAGCATCATTTCATGCAAATTAGTAGGTAAAAGGTGTATTAGCAGCACAATTCTGACCTAAGCTCTTCCAAATCAGATTTCAGTCTTAAGTAAGAGAGAAATTTGTTGCACTGAGGTTTGGATATGTCCTGTTTCACATGTGTAACGAATGTACTGCTATAAAATGTAAAATACCAGAATTCCATAGAAAAATCTTGATTAATACAGCATGATATCCACTTGCATGAACAGACAGATCCTGCATATAGTCATGCAACGTATCACATACCAACAACTTTGCTTTAACAGTGTATCACTGTGTAACCTCAGCTGAATTTCCAGGCCTGTTTGAAATACTCAAATTGATTCAGTCTGAGTAGGTCAGAACTTAAAATTAGTCTGACTGCAATGACAACATGACCACAATGTGAATGTCTAGAAGTTTATGTGTAACTTAAGCAGGTGATTAGCTGGCATAAAATGTCAAAACTATGACAGATGCAATTACACTGAGAGGATGCTACTGTATCTATTTTGTGTGCATCTGCTGTATACATGAGCCATTGTATAAATTATATTGTGTGAGTGCAGTGTGTTTCATTCAGTCTTAAATACATGTACACTATTCAGAATGACAAGAAAGTTCAGCTTATCTACTAAGAAATTTTCTAACACTTACTAGGATCGCATGAGGAAAGTACAACTACATAATTTTTAAAATTACGCTTAGGTTCTTTAGGATATTGATACCAACATGTAAATAGTAATATGAACTTTAAGAGCTTTACCAAGTTCAGGTTTACAGTGCCTTATTCATAAAAATATATTCTACAACTTTTTTCAGTACAAAAATCAATAATCTTTAAATTGACTCATAGATACAGACCATACACATGTAGAAACACACACACATAGAAAACCAGCTAGTTGAAGAGATAGGTGAAAACTGAACACTTTTTGAGCAAAAAAACTGAGGAGGGAATTGACAATACGAATGTTACTGGTATTTATATGATGTTTTCAAGGTTTAAGCTGCCTCTCTTTTCTAGGGACTTACTTATTTTTCTCCCAATTCACTTACATCGAATGACCACTCTGAAACATAACTTTTTCTTGGGCTTTTGCTGGCTTTTTAAGAGAAAAACACCACTGAGAGTTGGAAAACTTTTTCTTATGTTTAACTTTTAGAATGATAGTATTTTCTATCCGCTTTTTATTGCTGAAGTCAACATTAAAGTTAGAATATTATTATTTAAAGTGTACAGTAGCCTTTTGCTAAGTGCAACAGTAGTTTACTACCAAGTTTAATATCCACTGTAAGAGCCATAATGTACTGGTTTCTTTTGCAGAACAAAGTGACCACCAAAAGCGGGACTTTGTGGGCCAGTTGGATAAAACATAAGCTCATCTCGCCCCCAAAACCCCGACTCTGGAACCACAACCTTCCGAGATTCAATTTGTAAGTAAAGTATCTTTCTAAGATATGCCCAATCAACTGAGAGAATCATTGCTTATAAAGTGGGTAATTTTCAGATTAATAAAAGAGACTATGGTAGCCAAGTCACAATGCACGCTCCTTCACTTTCTGGACCACAGGAATTGCTAACAGATATTATTTGGTTTTATTCACATTTTATGGTTTATTTATTAAGTAGGTAAGCAGCACCTTCAATGTGTCTATAAAATGACACAGAACTCCTCCAGAATAACAGTTATTTATTAGACCCAGCACTGAAAATATCTATTAAGACTTCTCCTCAAAATGAGTAACTAGTTACTTGTTTATCTGTTCCACTGTATTTCAAACTAAAGTTGACACAGGGTAGAGAGATGCCTGTCATTATTCTAAATTTGTTATTTGTACAATAAACTAGAAGATACTTTCACTTAAAACAGGTCTTTTCCCACTAATAGTGGTAGTTTCAAGTATTCAGCTGCATGTCTAAATCTTACTACCCTTAGCATTATGTTTCTTAAGAACTTCTTTCAAAGATGAGAGGAAAAGTAGAGATCTGTAGACAAAAGGAACATATTTTCTAAATCCTTAGTTTATAATTCCAACAGAACTTCTAAATAAAATCCAAGCTTAAAAGCATTATAGTTTACAGTTGGATGACTGAAGTAGGTAAATGCTGTCAGTTACTTTAAAAGAAACTAATTACTGTGCTTGGAAAGCCACTATCACATTTATTCTGCTCTTGCTAATCAAAATACAGAGCCAAAGAATGCTGTCGTAGCTGAACTGCTGTATAATCAGCAAATTCTTGGAAGGAAAATGCAGAGAAGTTGATGGAAATTCTGGCTAAGCAGAGATGTTAAAATACATGGCCTGTAGAAAGAGGAATTGACTGACTTTTAATGGTTGTGATGATTCAGAAGATTTTTCTATTATTTCACATGAGTTTATCAAAGGATACGTATCGACAGCTGTCAGCACGCTTATTTGTAGTTACTTGTCGACCCCAGAAGCCACCTTTAGGCAGCGGGACGGGACAAGTGGTCGGACACCCGGGAGGAGCGAGCACCTGTAGCTCCCGAGGGTGTCCGGCACGGCACGGCGCGGAAAACCAGCCCCCTTCCTTCCCCGCACGGCGGCGGAGCTGGGCGAGCCCCGGCCTCTCCGCCCGCAGGCGCCCCTTCCGCGGCCTGCGGCAGGTGGGCGCGGGCC
>VXBL01006364.1:6904-34135 GCA_013400195.1 Aramus guarauna
GCATGAACTGAAACGTAGCAAAATATTTCCTTCTGCTTTGAGAGGTACCGCAACAGAAAGGACTATGATAGATTACACAGCTTATACAGATATTCTCGCACTTTAAATTTATAGAAAAATGTGAGCTTTTAAAAACTTTGATATATCTCTCTCTATTTTTATATATATATGAGCTCCCAATTTATTCTTTGGTGCTAACTGAAGGAGTTAATTGTGCAACTGAAGACATGATGTAATAATCATTTATTCTAATGCTAAACCACCCAAACAGGAAGATTTCTTGCATGCCAAACTCACAAAAGCCTGTAACTCTAAAAGTGAACAGCAATTTTTTTATGTAACTTGATGTAATTTTGGTTCTCCATCCATTGGGTGGAAGGAACTTTTGGATTTTGGCTTCTTTCATAACGGGGCTTTTGCAGAGACTTGAAAGCCAGAACCCTTACCAGTGAACGTAGTAACCATTGGGAGGTAAAGTTGGGCTTTGTGACATGAGTAATTGCTTTTCATGGATACAGCTATGGCTCAGTCCTGGAGCAGAAAGCCGGCACCTCAAGTCAACAAAACACTTGAGCCATGCTCATCCTGGAGTAGTTCTATATGCTACATACATTTTATTTTACATTTGAAATTTTAGCTGCAATTTCCAAAGCATTGTTGAAGAAGGGTAAACCAAGCAGAGGCTGAAAATGTTTGATAGTATGTTGCAAAGAAATAAAAGATGCTAGAAAACTTACTGTTTGTCTTAGAAAAAATAATTACAGCATATTAGTCTAGTTTAATTACTACAGTAATTTAAGTGACTTGTGTATTTGTGCTGTAATTATAGTGTCACTAAAGCTGCAAATCCTGTAAAAAATAAATAAATAGTGCCTTCTAGAAGCAGCTGTTTAGGCAATTATTGTGGAGCTAGCATTGGAGAGCAGTGTGAGTTAATCAGTTTAGCTTTCTAACTAGTATTGTGGTTTAGTAGTTTGCTGTAATGATTCAGAGTACGTGTGCATGGCTGCAGAGGAATTGTTCTAACAAAGTGGAGCAGTAATGCATCCATGCCAGTCACACAGCACAGACCAACAGCACGTGCTGCAGAGGAAGCTGCACGTATCCTTGGCGGAGCAACTAGGAAGCATCAATTCCCCATAACTCAGTTAATTTTTTTAATTATTTTTTTTTTCCTAAAGCTTACTTGGTAGCCTTTGTAGGTACTTTGCAGCATTTGCCAAGGCTTTATATAAGAATTTTTATTATTATTATTTGATGAATGAGGTTAATTGTTAATTATATATTATCTATGTATTCATTAGCATAAGAAAGGAAGAAATATGTAATTAATTATTTTTCCTTTCAGTTATGATGGAGTTCAGTCACTTTGGAATATCTTATGTAAGCTAATGAGTTATTACCTTATTTAATTATCTTAATGCTGTACAAGAATTTATAGTATTCCAATTGGATTATTTTTAAAACTTTCAGACAGGAGCAGATATCTGTGGCTTCCTCAAAGACTCAGAGTATGAGCTGTGCGTTCGCTGGATGCAGCTGGGCGCATTTTACCCATATTCCAGGAATCACAACCAGAAAGGAACAAGGGTGAGTCGCAATTTTTTAATGGTTGTTAAGGGGCCTTTGCCACACAGATGTAGAGACCAGACCAGCCAGAAGATCACACAAGCTGGCCTGGCTCAAAAAAAACCCCAAAAACTACATTCCAAGCAAAATGGACTAGAAGAGACCATGTTTGGCTCTTTATCAAATAAAAATCATCTTTATTTATAGGCTAGCTCCACTGTAAGCCTCCCCCTCACCTGGGAGGTTTTATGCCCACTGAGGGGCTGCTCTGGCATTTGGACCGCTTGAAGGAAGCATAGTCTAAGTTCTAAGTTTGCTTTGACTGAATCAAACTCCTACATATTTTTCCCTGTATGCCATTTTTATTGAAACGCACTACAGCGGCAAGACTAAAATAGAGCGCTTTTATGGCAAACGCACTTAAAGGAGCAAAACTGACCTCGGTGCTCTCAGCCCTAATTGTCCACAATTATACAACAAATGAGAAAATGGAAGAGTGTAATAAGATTCTGGAGTAAGACTTGGAAATTTCTGTGCTTTGCACATTTGCCACCATCAGATATTCTATTTCTTTTAAGAGTAAAGGGAAATAATTGCCTAAATGTAGGGCTATGCTGGCGAAGGACTATACTGTAGAAAGCTGTAAAACAAGATAACTGGAAAAATTAAAAAAAAAAGAAACAGCACTTCTATTCCAGTTAAAGCTTCAGGTCTAGCAGAGTAGAGCTCTTGATATGGCATATATCTAATGGATTAAAGTCTCCTTTTCAAAAAGCATGTGCTTTATCTTGCAGTGGCACACCTTTCGATGGGACTTTTAAAGCCTTTAAAAATGCAGATTCAGGGTTATCATGTTGCTTCCAGTCTTACCCAATTTGCCAAGGTATTGTTCAATACATTTAATAAAGATGGGAAGTGCTCCCTGACATCAGTCATTAGTGCTTTGGTCATAGTAGTCATTAGTGCTTTGATCACGGTAGTGATCATTGGACTGGAATAAAAGTGAAGGAGGCAGAGGTGGAGGAGCACCCTGCTAGGAAATCTGGGGAAAAAAGAAAATCAGACTGAGGTGCAGCATCATCTGCGGTTCCCCGTAGCATGGTTACTGGGAAGGAAAGTCAGTAAGCAAAGACTATTCTTCTTTTCTAATAAACTAGTAGATGATTTCCTTGGATCCTTCTGGAGGAGACAGTGATCCTTACAACTGCAACTCTGACACTTGCACCTTTGGAAAGATTTTTAGGAATTTCTGGATTTTGAATTTAAAAAAAGAGAAAATTATAGAATATATTTGAGGAGCTTGTATTTTTTTCTAACATTGTTATTAAACTGTTGTTAATAACCTGGGTACAATTTTATATGTCATAGTGCAAGCTGATTTTTTTAAGTTTCGTTATGTGGATTTTTAATAATCTACGGATTATTTAACAGGTAGAAACATTTTCAATGGATATGATCTGTCTTTTAAAAGCATTATCTTACAGAATCTGCAATTAACACAATTACTCGCAGTAGTACTTTCCTGTGGGAATAGTCTCTCCCATCTTAAAACAGTTGCATTCCTGTTCTCCTTTGGCTTGTGTCTGACAGTGTCATGTCAGACAATGGCTAAAGCTACTGTCGTGCAAGGAAGTGTCCTATTTTACAATCAGGTGTTTAATTTGAGATAAATAGTATTAGAATACTGCTTTGGGGTAATAGTACCATACAGAACTTGAACCAGAAGCAGAAGTACTAAAAATTATATGGAAAGTGACCCAATGTATTCTGAACCTTATGTTTTTTCCTTCATGCATAAAAAGATACCGAAAAAAAAAAAAATTACAGAAGACTCTATTTGTCCTACACTACACATATGTCCCATACCTATTTTAAAAGACTACACCTATTTTTAAAGACCACCTTACCTTTTCTTTTCATCCTTCTTATGACACAGCAATACCATGAAACTACTAGATATGACAAAATATAAACGCATTAGCATTGGGAGATCTTCTTGGTGATGCTTCAGGGAGAAAAAAGTCATATTGCATTCCTAATTTGGAAGATCTTTCTGGTAAAGTTTCCTAGCTGTAGAGCCCTTCGTTACAGGAAATAGGATTTCAATAAGTGTTACAAAAAAGTCTTCTCAGGCTAAAATTAGGTGAAATTACTCCTTTGTGAAAAGATGTCATGTACTGAATTCATTAGCTTTCATATTTCCTTCATGATAAATTAGGACTGTTATGCGAAGTTTCATATTATTACAGTAACGATTTCATTTGCTTTAATTTCCCCATTTCTTTATTCACTTCAAAATTAATTTGGGTTAATTATATATGTTCACAAAAGTGTATTATCAACTGAAATGAAATTCTTTATTCAACTCTAGTAAACTTTATAGACAGTACAAGGTCACACTTCTAGTCAAGCTACTCCTTCCTTGGAACAAAGTTTTCCTAGAGTGATGCATGGTTAAATCTGTAGAGTTTTTATCAATGCTCCCTTAATAACACAGTTCAATATTAACTGTAAGGATAACTGTTTACCAAGGCCCTGCAGAACTAATGCTAAAGTTTTGGTAATTTAAGGGGTAATTCTTAGGGTGCTACTTGTATGCTGGTCACTATAAAAATAATTGCCAACTCGTCTTGGCTCTAGCATAACGCATAGCTTTGCTGTTTGCCCAAGGATGTTGCAGACACTCCTTTCTTCTGCTGGCAGTGTAGCAACCCAGGTTCCTTATGGGAGCCACATACGTACCTATCATAAAAGTTATCCTGCTCTCAGGAAAAAGTGTTATCTTTATGCTCCATGGCCACTTTTACATCCTGTAGAGACATGAACTTAAACCTACAAAAATTATGGCATTGAGCTTTTTTCCTCGGTTTATCTACTTCCCTGCTCCTGCCTTTCAGTTCTCTCTCCATGTGTCCCCTGCCTTTTTCTCTTTCCAGGGTCATTGTCTACTGCTGATCTCATGGGACACGTAAATGTCTGATTCTCCACAGATCGTGACCCTCCTGTGCACCACGGGGCCACTCCAGTGGCAAGATCATTCAGCTGCAGGCTAGACTGGGAGCTTTGCTCTGCCAGCAGCCATCGCAGAGGAGAGCATTGCCTGATCCTAGGAGCTCTCTACCCCAGACGGAGTCGCTAAGATATTTTCTTCCCTATCCCTGATTGTATTAAGTAACGGCAAGAGCCTGAGTCAAGGAATTCAGTGTTAAAATGATTTGCTATTGAAATGACGTAGCTTGGGCTCATGAGTTTGCAGGGATGTTTAAAGGAGAGGAGACTGTATGAGAGAGTGTCTTAGAATGGAAATAAAGTGGCCACAAGGTAATATACTTGTGCCGGGAGATTTGTCATGTGGAGGGCGTAAACACATCTTAAGAACGAGGTAAAACCCATTGTGTATTAATGGGATAGAGCAATGCAAAAATTTATGGTGCTGAGCCTAGCGGTGACAGTGATATTAAAGAACTTCAAATGAGCTGCAAGATACATGAGTCCTCTGGTTAATGACTGATGGTGTTAACACCTGAAGGTGTAGAGGGAAGGGCTGTTTGTGTCTTCCTTGCACATGTAAAATCTGTACCTGCTGATTTTGGAGCCGCTTCTAACAAATTTCAGCTACTGTATCTTGACTGGGTTTTTGTAGTGTTTGCTGCACCCATAATGTGACCACAGTGTCAAGAAATAAACATTATCGAGAGAGAATGGCAGCCCAGCAAATGCTCTGCACCGGGTACCTTCATGTTGTTTGCTACTTCTGTCTCTGAACCTGCCTAGAACTCAAGGAAGGATAAGTGTACTTACGGAGTTTGCAGAGGAAGATCTAATGGGCTGGAGAGAAGGGTCATGTTTTCTAATCCGGATATCTAGAAGAGACAAAAAAGTTTTAACTTTCTACTGAACAGACCAGGTCTTCGGCAAGTAGAAAGTGATTCAGTTAAACAAAATCAGTCGATGCATACAGATTTGCACAAGAGGAAGGCTGAGGTTTGTCTGCACTGGGTGAAAGCGCAGCTCCCTCTGCGTCATTTTATGTGGAAGGTGTGATGCACAGCACTTACACATCACTACTTGCAGCGTTGCTGGCCCCCAAACCTTTTTTCAAAGTCTGGCACTATTTGATGTTTTCATTCAGACTTCCACTTGAGAGTACAAATGCCTGTAAAAATATCAGGTGTTGTTTTGGTTTTTTAAAAAAGCTTCCAGTTGTGTTTTGAGCAAAAACCTTGAAACCAGGATGATCAGAATCTTTAAGGATTTGTTATGAATGTGAGTGTGTAAAATAGAAGAATCTAAGGGGATTATTTAACATTTCAGGATTTTAATCCTTCATCATAGTGAGGCAAACATTACCACTAGGTGCAAGGCTGCAGTTTAGCGGTCACTGTGTAGGTTAAATGACATGGAGGGGACTATGCTAATGGAGATCATATGTCTTTGAACTTTGAGGTTTTCCACGCCTGGAATGGTGTATGAGCTGATCCACACTGTCTGCACGAGCCCTCGTGTCACTTATGCAGACCAAACCGCCTGCTGAGTGGTTACTAAATTACCATATAGAAATGGAGGCGTAAGAAAATTAGATTCTTGGCACCGATGTTATTCACGTCTTTCAGTTATTATTACAAATATGCAAATATTAAATATTCACCCCTTTTTTTAAAAAAAGCTCCCAAGTCTTTAATCCTTTTGTTTTCTTACAATGACCATCTATTATTTTTATTGGAAAAAAATGCAAAGCTGAATAATACACTGTAATAAAATGTCTAAATAAGTAAAAAGCTGGCGAGGAATCAGTTTATAATAATGGTGGCTTTGCTTTGTTTCCTGCTCAGTAGCAGCAAGACGCACAGGCGCTGGCTGGAGAACCATCTGCATCAAGGACAAGGAAAGTCATAGAAGCAGTCAGCAGACAAGCTTTGACAAAAAAATGCAAAGGGTCAAAACATTTCATTAAGCAGCTACTTTCAGAATTATCTTTTCCTCACTCCAAAAGCTGGGACGCAATCTGTCATTTCAGCTTTTGTACAATAGTGACCTGAAAAAAATGTAATAGATTAGGAATTGTGGATAATGAAATTAGGACTTATTAAAGTGTGTTTTGAGTATTATTTACTAACTGGATTTTTTTATTGCTTTTAGGTTAAATTCAGTATTGCAGCTCCATAAATTCACCTTAAAATACTTGGCATCTTTTATTATTATTATTAGTATTCTAATGAAGTGAAAATAGTGACCTTCATTTAAAAAGAATTAACTAAAGCTTTTGGCCTTCCTGGTTGCAAAAAAGAGTAAAAAACCACATGTTTGCAGCTTCACAAACCAAGAAAGTTAGCGATAGTCCCCAGGTTTGTTTTTGGGGGTGTTTTTTTGTTTGGTTGGTTGGTTTTTTAAGTAGCATTAGAAAATTTATCCATATATCCATTGCTATTTTGGATCTGCCTGATGTATGACTCAAGAATCTTTAGAGTTGGCAGAGTCTTGGACTTCCTAGTGGTCTGTGCATATGTGTCTTCAAACTGTCACAAGTAGGTAGTCGTAGAAGTATTTATTTTACGTTAGTGTGCATTTTGACAGCCTAAATACAGACTGGAGTGATTTGGGCTCTTAAATCCAAGACTCTCTTCTGCCTATGGTTGAATTATTAGTTAATGTTAAAGCTAATGTTTTAGTTAAGGACATATGTGAATTTATCAGTTTCTAGAAGGCAAAAAATTAATGATATACCTTGGGAGGTTTAAGAAACAGTTTCCTTTCTTTTGTAAGGACTCAAAAGAGAGGGGAGAGTACTCTCTTTTTAAAGTGATTTAATACCTGATACATGCATTTTTGTTTTCTGAAACCAGTTCTTCAATTTTTCACCAATTAGGTTTCATATGAAGCAATACACATTTTTTCCTCAGAGCAATGAACTATAAGTTGAATGTTAACCTTGATGTGTCCATGTTCAGAAAAATGTCTTTGATGTCTCTAGATCTGCTAGCAGAAATGACAATTCCTTTCTGCTGGGACATTTCAGATAGGGAGGAACACCAAAAAAAAAAAAAAAAAAAAAAAAAAAAAAAAAAAAAAAAACACAAAAAAAAAAAAAAAAACNNNAAAAAAAAATCACACACACAAAAAAAATCACATAAGGCTGAAGAACTTGAGCGAAGACTTGAGAGTAAAACAGCTGTTCCAAGCAATACGACTCCAAAACAAACACCTGCAATGGGTTTGGTCTGTCAGCTTACGACATGCCTTGTGAACAATTCAGATTTAACACACTGCCAAGTTCTACCCTTCAATAATGCCTTCATTTTCTGAAAAGTCAGCACTTCTTGAAAAAGCATCTGGGCTCCGTTAAAATAATTTTGCTAGCTGACTCAAACTGTGAATTTGGGTATTTGAGGAGGAATAAGTACTAATGAATTAAACTTCTCTCTGTTTGTTTGNAGCTGTTAAACCTCATAGACCTGCAAAAGCCCTCAGTAGGCTTCAGTGTGAATGTGCCGCAGCAGCCCAAAGCTTCCTTAAGGGCATGGACAATGCTATCCCCTTTGGAGCGTCCTTGAGATGGCAGAGCGATCTGTGAGAATGCAGCTGGGAGTTACTGGTGGTATACTTTTGAACTTTATGTACTATCAGGAGCTAGCAATTAGCTGGAAGCAAATATTAATTCTCTTTTTACAGGCAGTGAAGTCTATCCTAAAGTTAACATTGTCAGCTACAAATGACAAGTTCAAATCACTCAGTTGTAGGACACTTTACATTTTTTAATATCCCTAATGCTATCTCATTACAGCTCAGAAAATAAAAAAGCAGACAATAGATTTTTGATCAAGTAACGCTGTCAAACACGTTTTGATATTTCCACATCTTGATGCATGAATGGCCAAAGAAAAAATATTTTTTTCAAGCAATCTTGTAATTCCTTTCTCAGCTGAAAGGACAGATAATAAATATTGGCAATTTGGCTCTACTGAGACCTACCACTTGCTATCTTGAAGAACAGCATTTATTAATTTACAGGCATAATAAAGTGATTTATATTCATGATTATGGTTCAAACTATCATGACACTTGTTCCTTCTATATCAGATGCCTTCTCAGTTTCTGCATTTTGTGTTCACTAGCTATAAAAAAAGAATGAGAGCTTTTGGGCTTTTTTAGAAGCTTTCTTATAACATTTTTGCTCTGATTTCAGGTCTTAAAAACTGATCATCACAAGGACCTGAGGAACATGTACTGCACTAACTATAGTAAGACTTTTAGCAATGATTGCTATATTTTAGACATTCACAATAAGTAATTTCCTCATTTGCACTAAAAGCTGCAAAATTTCTTCTTCTTTCTATACAGTGTATGTTCAGTTGGAATTNAACTTCTCTCTGTTTGTTTGGGGTTTTTTTCAGCTTTGCTATGATGGATGTTTTTATCAAACTGCAAATCAAGAATGCCTTTCCATGCTCTGCACATTGCCCAGAGCAGGAAGATCAAGGTCGCTGCTAAAGAGACTGTCTGACTCTTAAGAACGTCAAGGTGAAGGAGGTGAGACATTAAGAAATNTCTCTTTTTACAGGCAGTGAAGTCTATCCTAAAGTTAACATTGTCAGCTACAAATGACAAGTTCAAATCACTCAGTTGTAGGACACTTTACATTTTTTAATATCCCTAATGCTATCTCATTACAGCTCAGAAAATAAAAAAGCAGACAATAGATTTTTGATCAAGTAACGCTGTCAAACACGTTTTGATATTTCCACATCTTGATGCATGAATGGCCAAAGAAAAAATATTTTTTTCAAGCAATCTTGTAATTCCTTTCTCAGCTGAAAGGACAGATAATAAATATTGGCAATTTGGCTCTACTGAGACCTACCACTTGCTATCTTGAAGAACAGCATTTATTAATTTACAGGCATAATAAAGTGATTTATATTCATGATTATGGTTCAAACTATCATGACACTTGTTCCTTCTATATCAGATGCCTTCTCAGTTTCTGCATTTTGTGTTCACTAGCTATAAAAAAAGAATGAGAGCTTTTGGGCTTTTTTAGAAGCTTTCTTATAACATTTTTGCTCTGATTTCAGGTCTTAAAAACTGATCATCACAAGGACCTGAGGAACATGTACTGCACTAACTATAGTAAGACTTTTAGCAATGATTGCTATATTTTAGACATTCACAATAAGTAATTTCCTCATTTGCACTAAAAGCTGCAAAATTTCTTCTTCTTTCTATACAGTGTATGTTCAGTTGGAATTCTTATCTTTGTAATGAATTATCATGGCTTGAACTGGTCTCTAATTTGACCTAATAATTCATAAATAACACTGGGATTCAATTTTAGACTATGTTCATTACCTCCTCTGTGTTGGCTCAAAAATGGAATGAGGATAAAGGCCCATAGTTTAGACACACAGAAACCTATTTATCTACAAAAAGATGGAGTTCATACAATGTCTAATTGCATTTCTTTTAGATGAACTACACATACTTTGAAAATGAACTTCAAACATGTTCTACTTTTCCATGACAATGAAATTACTCAATTGACGTTATTTCTGTATCTGGTTACTAAAAAAAATAAAAATCTTTTGGCTGTCAATTGCTACAAGGTACATTTGTCTGAGACCAAGCTCACCATTTCTGGTCTGGAACTATGAGACGCTTTGGGAAAATGAGACAACTTTGAATGAATTCAAATTCATTCTCTCCAGAGTCTCTTTGGAAAAAAGTATTTGCAATGAATTTGTGAAGCTTTCCCAGTTCTTCTTCTTGCTTGGCCAGATTTGCATTAATCTCACTTTGGTGTCTGAAGGAGAATCCAGGGCAGGTATGTATTTTTTAGTCTTATTTTTTCATGAGGGGTTCTTTTGCTCAGTTTCTCCTTCACACTTGTTTTGGGTTTTTTGTTTGTTTGTTTTTCTTTTTTCCTAAACATAGGAATCTTCTGGGTCCTTTTCAGCAGCCTATAACATGTTGCAAAACTGAACAACAGTGTGCCTTCATGCTCAGATTTGGAGCTGCAATAAAAATTTTTCAGGGAGCTCTGATAAGGCTTCTGTCTAGAAATTGCCATTAAAAAGCTGCCTCACCCTGTTTTTCAAAGCTCTGTTCTGAACATTGGTTATTGATGCTTAAAAGAGGAAAAAGATACCTATGGTGTGGCAAGCATTTACTTTGTTATAGCCAGTAATGAACTTTCTGAAGGTGTTTTCCTCACAGTCCATCTTCCTACCAAGCTCACAGGTGCTGGTAGAGCCCTGGAGGGTGGTGGTGCAGCGGACAAAGCTGTTCTGTGAACCACACTCCTCATTCCAGATGTTCGCTGCAGTCTTGCAGAGTGCTGAAGAACTGGTTAAGGTGTGTGCAGAACCTTCTTCATGTTGAATTCCACCAAACTCATCACACCTTACATTGCTTGGTGGTGTTCTGCAAAGGTCTGAGGACTTTATCCAGGTTTCCATTTACTCATGTGATAAAGAAAATAAGGTACAATCTATAAAAAATAAAGGGCAAGAGGTACCAACATAATTTTTCCTTTGCTCCTTTTTAGTAGTGTCAAGGTAGTTTAATAATTCAGTACTGATCAAGCCAGAGAGAACATGCAATGACTTCAGCTGAAAGGCTAAGATACTCTTCAAATTACAGAGTCCTAATCTCCAACTTCTGCTTCAGTACTGCATATTTTATTCACTGTTTATGTAAAGTAGAGAAATAACCATGAAAGTACCCAGTCTTCTCTCCAGATGAATATAAGAATGGGAAAAAAAAATTATAGTTTCTCTTAGCTCTCTCTATGGGCTGGGATTGTTCTAATGGAATTTCTAAAACCTGACCTTTTTCAGTATGAAGATGACCTGTGCTTCTATTTTTTTTAAGTGTTGTTTTTTTTTTCTTTTAGTTGAACTCTGTAACAAGTCTTCTGTGATTTCATTGTCAAAGAGGAAGATTTGGGGGGGGCAGGAGTAGCATCCATGCAGTTTACATGGATTTTGATGGTGGAATTTTATCAAGGCGTTCCCAGGAGCCCTCTGAGAGCTGTGCTGAATTTGGACTGTTTTTTCTGCTTGCACGCGTCTGCCTCGTTAGTTTGCCAACATGTCCTGAAATTCTTGGGAGCAAATTCATCACCATTATATACTGACTTACAGCAGCAGAGCTACAGCAGGAGCAGATTGGGTCTCCTGCCAACCACCTGTTCAATCGTATCACGTAAAATCTGAGACTCTCACCAAAATGTTGATTTGACCCAATTATTACCTTTTACCCAACTAGGATATTTGTTTTGTCTTAGGAAAAGTAAGTTATTACCCAATGTATGCAGGGTCTGTTATGTTCAGACATATGCAGATATATTTAGATATAACCTGTAGTACAACTGTGCCTGTACTGCCAGGGAGGGACTTGTGCATGCTCCCCCTGTCCCCATACCTGGGAGAGGAGCCCGAGTTGGGGGATCCATGAGGTTCTCCAACCAGAGCAGATGACTGGGGACCAGCACCTCAGGTCACAGACCAAAAGGCATTTATTCAGCAGGGCATAGCAGCCAGACACTTCAGGGGCTGTAAGGCTCCCTGGGACAACAACCCAGTGACTCTTTGGAGAGGCTGAACCCTCTTCTATTCTCTAGGTAAAAAGCTCTATATGTCGCTAATCAAACCATCATTCACTTAATGTGACCTCACAGTGACATATATGTTTCATTGAGGCCCTGCAATATTCTGTTCACACCAGAGTAACACAAATCTCTTCAGATCTGAACTATATAAGTCATTAAAGCAGAATCTTCTCACAGCTCTCACTGAAGCTTTGCCTGGTTTTGTCTCAGGTTGTGTCTTGGTAAGACCACTATCCTGCTTTCACACAGTGCCTTTCATCTAAAGGCTTTAGAAGCATTCATAGAACTATTTTCATCTTCATTACCCGTATGTAAAAACCATGAAGCAAGCAGATGATGCGTGTGTGAAGACTGGCAGCTGACAACCAGCTAATGAGTAGCTGACCTGGGAGTGGAGCACAGACCTATGGCTCGTTGCACTGAACAGTCACTTGCACTTCAGTACACAGAAAGGTGATAAGGGCTATTATCTCTTTCTTCTTCTGAAGGAACAAGGGCTGCATCTAGTACTTCAGAGAAGGAGGAGACCTCAGTTGGCAGCTGCCTTGTCATGGGCAGAAGGTAAATCAAGATGGTTTATTTTTCGCAGGCTTGAGGGATGAGTCTCAGAGCTCAGAGTTCTCCAGGGCTGCCTCTAAAAACTGCTCAGCCTTCTTCCTTCCTTGGATATGACCATAGCTGTGCTGAAGAGCTCCCAATTTGCTGAACTTTGATTTCAGAGTGGTTTCAACCATGCAAACATCACATGTGGGGAGTACAGGAGTGTGCTCCCATTGGATCTGTGGTAGATGTCCTTCTATGATGGTTAATGATTATGTTCCTGACTGAACTGGTAATCTGCAATCTGCTTCTTGCAGGAATTAAGGGCTCCAAACTGTAACTTAAAGTAAATGTTTGATACTGAGACAGTGAAAAACCAAATCTCATGAAACTGTAGAAAAAGCATAAGCGATTTCTTTTCTATAACATAGTCCCTTAGCTAAAAAGTCAATTATTAGCATACCTCTCTGAATGAATACAACCAAGGAGCTAACTATGATCAGGTAACAAGTTTTTCAAGTTGTATTTGATTTAATTAAAAATGGACCTGGTAAAAATTAAGAGATAAAAATATCTTTTTAAATGACTGCATTTTTAACAGTACCTAATTTCCCAGCTTGTTTTCCTACACTATTCTCTACAGTCTAGCCTATGCTCCTGGACTTCTAGTAATTCTGCTTACCAGCTGTCAGAAACAAAGCAGCTCTTAATTTCTGGAAACTAAATCAGGACACAGCAGACACCATGCTGTTCCAGCTCTTGATTTAATAGAATTCTTGGTTGTCTTTATGGTCTCTCAGTGTCCCTGTCTGAAGAGCCTTCCCTGTTCCCGCTCCTTGGAGTTCAATATCACCTCTTGACCTGAAAGCCCTGTTGTTGACATCCTTTGTAGACTAATGAAAATATACTCAGCTAGGAAACCTGCTGGTTAACCCTCTTGTGAGACCTTTCTGTTCAGAGCTTTTACGCCCTCAAGTTGCATAGAAAATGTTCACTAGGTGATTGATAATATAAGTTTGTAGCACCGTGAATTCAGGAAAGCACTTAAGCAAATGGTTATATTGATGGAGGGTGATTGCAGGCATGTTTAAATGAAACACATTGCCATATGCTTTCTGGACTGAGTGCTTTCCTGGAACAGTTAAAGGAAGATATAAAACTTGGAAAATATCAAATAAAACCCCTAGGCCTCCCAAACCACTGATATCTTCATAACCCAGGTGAAACCATTATTTCTGAACATGCGCTCAGAAAGCAGCGTATTAGCAATATTGAGAGGGATGTTAGAATTACGTTTCCAGAGCTTACTTGCACACATGTGGATATGGGTGATGTTACAATGAGATGGAGAGGGTGTGATAGCTAAATAACAGGCTACATTTCAAAAACAGTCGTTGAGAGTGGTGGCATTGATTTGTGTAAAGATGGATGGTTACAGGAGAGCCCCAGTGCTCTATATGTACGATTGATTTTCTTTCTTTTGAGTGCTGACTAAGGACAAAAGGACCATTCCCTTTGTGATAAGAGAGGACACATCTCATTTCTGCACTTCACAGTGGGTGGTGAGATATTCAAGAAATTGAATAAATTTCTCAACAGTTCTAAAAATACAAGTGGCACTTCTCGGCCATTTCTAAGGTACTGACAAATAACTTGTAAATACTTTAATAGTATGGATTGAAAGCTTTCCTTTGGAAAATGAAGATTTAATGTTAAGATTCTATCTATCTGTTGTGAGAAAAAGACAAAACCCAGTTACATATGAAAGTTTCATATTAAGATTATGATTGAAGCTTCTTGCCTATAAACTCTTTTCCATGTTGGTCTTTCATCTTTTTCTTCTGCTTTTGACATTTATTGGTAGTATCCCATGAAATCTGTTTATATTAACATTAAAGTTAATACTTTATAGCTCATTCCTAAAAAAGTTTTAATGATCATAAATTCAATTATCTCCTGCAACTATTTTAATAGCTCTTTGCCTCATTTGGGAACACTTGATGACTTCTGATGGTGGTTAAAGCAGAAATGATAGACAAAGAATGAGAAAGTTCCATGAAGGTTCTAGTAACAAAGATATAGAAAAAGAAGATAATAAAAACTGTTTAGTCATGCAACATGGAAAAGCTTATTGGTGTTTTATTGCTGCTTTTCTCTCATTTGCAGAGCCTGATGCATCATATTGAACCAAAATATTATTAATTAACCAGCCATTCCTTGGCTGCAATAATCACAGTAACTACGTTTAGTCCAAAGAGTTTCTGCAATCTGCCTCCAATTATGTATGTACCTGCCATTGGTAGGTCAGTGAGCAAACAATGCAACGAAGTGATAACAGCAAAGCATAAAGCATCGGGTTTGATGTGGACTTTACAATCAAGAGCAGCAGATGAAGGAAGCAGAGGCGCTTTAAGGTATGTCATTCCTTCTACTGCATCCAAGTTACGATTGAAGGCTCCTAGTCAACATGTACTGAGGCAATGTTAAAGGGAACTCAGGAGAGCGACTGCTGGTGTATCATTTCCTCATTGCAAGGAACAGGCCTTAAAATGTACGCTTTTCAATAGACAGTGTAGCTGCAGGCTTTAAATACAACATTCCCCAGGAGAGTAAAGATAATCGTAATATTGAAAATGGCTACATGTTTTGATATGTATGGCAAAAACATGAGTAGCACTATGCTATTTATAAAAGCTTCTTTATTAATCACCACGCTGAAAAGCGCTTAGTTACCAAAGTACCGGCTTTACTTTAGTGGGGACTGTTGATGGGCCGGCATTGCTTTTACTTGTCATTCTTTCCTGTGGCTGTGGGGTTTCCATGAACGGGGTGCAGGGGGGGTGACAGGTTTTATTTGGAAGAAATGGGAGACAAGAATATACAATAGAGTTAAACTGTTCTTTCGCACCAAGAAAAGTTTCTTCTAAAGTATTTCTTGTTCCTTTGGGTCATCACTGAGACACGTGAACGTGTTTTGATATGCCAGTGCAATGTGCGTGTAGTCCCGCACTTTCTTGCTTTGACTAAAAAGAACCAGTTTCTCTGTATTTAAGGCTGTTTTATAAGGTTAAATGTCCTTAACCAAATGTTAAATGCAGTAGCTGCTGCCAATGTCTATTGATCTGGATGCTGGAGATTAGTTTTAATTAGTTTTACTGCTGGTGCAACGTTAATGGCATGGTGTTGCTCTTCGCACGGGGCTGAGCAGCCGGCTCTGCAGCCAGCACAGCCCCCTTGGCACAGCACGCCTTGTTCCACTGTGCCTCACAAAAAAGCAATACTGGGAAAACCACAAGTTTTACACAGGCTTTTAAGGCACTGACTCCACCTACATACTCACCCTCATTCCAGTTGTGCTTTCAGCAGCAACTAGTGTGCAGTTTCTTCAGTTTTCTTCACTGAACTGCAGCCCCTGTGAAATCCCATGGGATTGATTCTAGTGGTGACATGTTCTTCCACGTTACAAATAAGTAACTTACCCGGTTACCTATGTCTTGCCTTTCCCACGTGTCATGAGCATGCTATCAGAGCTCATTAGAGGCTTTCTCAAGTACCTTTTTAACAAATCAGCATCTTCCTTTATAGTTTGTGTTTGTTCTAAAGAAGGAAAGAAAACTGGTGGGAAAAAAAAAAAAAAAAAGGAAGGGCATTTTCTTGGTTTTCTGTTTCAGGAATTTCAGAAACATGAAAACCTCCATAGTTAATCTCAGGAGAAAATTGTGTTTTGCGTCTAAAGTGATTTGCAGGGAACAAAACACATTTCTCAGTGATTGCCCACTAGTGTAATACTGCAGTAATCTGCACTGTATGAATCATCCTGAATTGGAGATTTAGTTCACATAGTCCTTAAGGAATGTTTTATTTAAACCCTAGGATTAGTGAACATGTTTTAAAACCTGATTCACTTATAAATTTTGCTAATTTATTAAATTAGTAATGTGATTTATAGAGCTTTCATAGCTGTTCCGTTTTCTTTATACCAACGGTGTTTCTCTGGGTCTAGATGGGCAAAAGGAAGTTCAGTGGGCTGGAAATCACCCTGATTGTCCTCTTCTGCCTGGTGGCGATCATAGCCTGTATCCTCATTGGGTTTTTAGCATCAGGACAATCCGGAGTCAAAACTACAGGTAAGTGCTTCCCATTGCTGATGCCAGACCAGAGCAAAAACCTTAAGTGACAACTGCTTATCTCTTCTTGCTGAGACTATTGTAAATGCCACAGAGCTTCAGGAACTAACCACTGGCATCATTTCTGTCACTGATTTAGACTTTTAAAGAATGTGGACATCCATGTGATGAAAGAAAAAAAAAAGCGCACTGTTACTATATGTTCTTATCTTTAGCCAAAGGTGAATCATGATCAGTCTTTCCTACAGATAATATAAGTAAAGTTACCAGTCATAAAGATAATAAATAGCATGATTCAGAATTTATTGTCATGAAAAAAACTTTTATCCCTTTCCCCCAAGACTGGACTTCTTTTGTAAACATAGAACTGGTATGATTTCAAAATTTTTGAATATAAAAAAAGATAGCACTGAAAAAAAGAAATGGATTCAGGGAGACTATGTGGGAGCAGCCAAATTGTGTGGAATATACAGTATAACCATAAAAACCTGTCGTGTTTCCTGCTAATGTATTGGTACATTAGAAACCACTGGTCTTACAGGAATGTGACATAGAGCACCCTGCTTTACCTACGGTTCCATTTGTGTGAGTAATCCCATTTACACATGGAGGTAAAGCAAAAAGCTTGGAGGGAAAATGGCAGTAAAATTAAAAAAAAATTCTTATAAAAACCAAACACTTTGGTTTTTAAGTAAAACTACCCATACAGACGAATATCTGCGTATTTTCTGCCTGTTTCTATCACAAGATGAGTACGAGTCTCCCTGGGCAAAAAGTACAAGTGCATATATCGCAGATAATGCAAACAGGCCAGTCCATGTATTTATGTGCATCTCCATCTGAAACAAGATTTCTACGCTTCGCAATTCACATTCCAAACATATACAGTCTTCCAAAATATGTAAAGGAAAATAGAAAACAACAGTCATGTACCCTTTTGTCTGCTAAAGGTGCCAAGAGGTCACCTTAAATTTGGTCCAACAAACCTGAAATCCAATGGAGAATCTTAATGGAGATTTAAGGTGCTCTTTACCAGATGTTGTAATTTAAGCTCCTGTGGAAGAACAGAATTTCAGAGGAAGGAGCACCTGTGAGTACACAGCACAGTGTACAGCAGCACAGTACCATTTAAGAATAGTCCTTCCAAATTTAACTTAGCATGTATTTTCAGAAGAGGCAATGCATATTGAGCTACGAGACTTACTGAAAACTGGATACCTTAAGAAATAAAATTATCAATGTCACCCATATGTTCAAAAATTTTAAGAAAACCCTTTATCAGAAATAGTTGTATGTAATTTTTCAAAGGTAAGATAAATCCCACTAGCAATAGTTTACACTCATTTGCATCCATATTAATGATTAGAGTATACATTTTGGAAATCCTGATCATAACTCATTAATTTATTTCCCTAACAGAATATACATCAAAATGTCCGAATATATTAATGGTAGAGAGAATTGACTGCATCCCGGATCAAGTAGCAACAAAGGTCTGAAAAATTTAACTTGTCTCTACTATATCAGTTGTTTTCTCAACCTTTTTTAATCTGTGATTGCCTGAACACTTTGCAGGGAAGTGTAACTCCTGTATAACACATTTCAGCCCATTGACAGAACGTCTGTAGAAGTTTGCTGTCAAAGGTTGAAAACCACCACCAAAGCACTCCCCAGCAGTTTGTTTTTGGGATAGGTGGAAACCAAATTAGTCAGACATGAACCAGTTAAAAAAGTCACTCTTTATTTTTAACAACTTTGCCTGAACAGTTTCTTTCTGTCTGATGGTCAAGTACTAGCATCTGTAATACTTCAGAAATAGCAGGTGAAGATGCACTTTACCCAGATGCAAAAGACATAGTCAGAGTTTTCTTTCAGAACCAATTTGAATCTCAGTGTCTTCCTTTCTCAGTTGTGATATCTCTTATCTGGGAGACCACAGACTTTTGACCTTTTGCCTTAAGAATCTATGACTTAAGATTCCCACTGAAAAGTATCATCTTAATTTTTCAGTGTTCTCACAATCAGAACATTTTTGTTGTGCTTGGTCTTGAAAGGCCATTATTATTTTTATTATCATTATTATTGGTCATCTTTATGATAGATATTCTCACTTTCTGATGGAAGCTGCTGGATGCATGGCATCTTTCTTTGGTTTGGGAGAGCAGCTTAGGAGAAAAAATAGTGAATATGTTATGATGTGTGATGTTTATGTCATTCACAGAGGTATAAAACATTATTAACCAGCTGTCTCAATTTCTGAGGAAATTCCCAGTCTAATTCCAGAAATGGCAGTTGTTAAAGCTTCTGTCATACCATGGGTTTTGTTATGTTTTTATTTTGTTCAATAAAGTCCCATGGGTGCACAGGTTAATAAAGGCTCAGATCACAGCCTGTTCCTCTACTCTTTTGGTTCCTTCACGCGTGCCCCCCGCCCCTGCCCCAGGAGCAAGCACACAGCAGTAAGAGCAGTCATGCAGATCACTTTAATCTTTAATTACTTTCTTTGAACTAGTCACCCCACATTATGTGCTGCACTCATCATACAGTGAGGGAAATAGTTTTGCTCTGGTTACAACTGTAAGCCTTATTGTAAGTCTGCCCTTGCATTTTACCATCACTGATTAGAAAAAACTAAAAATAATCAAATTATAGATACCAGCAGAAAATTAGGGCAGATTTGAACATCGGGGTACCTGCTCTGGAATTAGAGGTAAAATCAATGATTCCTGAGTCTGTTCTTCCCTTAGTGATGACCAGGCAGCAGATTTCAGAGGATTAGAGATAGAAATCACCTTTATCCTGTGCATGCCTCACACAAGCCAGAGTCCCACCCCAATGTGTCCATTCATTCCTGTATAAATTTTCTCCTGGAAGCATTTTGATTGTCCTTCTTTTGGCAATTCTAATGCAGCAAGCAGCAGAGCTGTAAAACTACAGGTATTTGCTTAGAATAACATAACTCTTCTGCAGTGGTTTCCATTAGTGGTTTTCAGAATAAACAGAAGCTGGGAAAATTGTGATTTGCCTACATTCCTATAGCAGGTTAATGTCTCTCTCGATTTCTTTATTCACTGAAGATGTCCTAGATGAAGCCAGAAAATGAGTAGGATTGCAGAGGATAAAAGTATGGAAAACAAATAGATATTTATTAACCAATCACAGGATCGATGAAGATAGACATGCTGAAAGGTAGTAGATAGTTATTAACTATTCACTGATGTGGAAAATTGTCATGAAGTTTGATCAGACAGGAAGAACGCACCAGTAAAAAATTAACTACTATGAGCAGAGTAGTAGTCCATTATCGGACTGATACCTCTGAAAGCTTGGGGGAAGGGTGTATTGGGTTTGGTTTGGTTTGTGTGGTTTTTTTCCAAAATATGCTGCTGGCAGAGGTTTGTTTGGGTGCACATAAGAGAAACATTTTAGTTCAGCACATATACAAGCTATTCTTTTAATCCTTGGTGCTCAGTTCCATGTTCAGAAGCCATCTCATGCTGTATATACTGCAGTGTAAACTGTTTCTGTGTATCCAGGATTATTTCTGATTAAGGTTTGATTTTCTCTTTGGCTTTATTTGGTATTGATATCTATTGTGCTGGTTTTATAGCTCAGAGGCTGTGATCAGCTCACATCTTTATTTGCACTAAATGATAGCTTTTATAACAGCCTCTCCAGTGTCTTTGGATGAACTCTGCTCCATTCCTTGTGTCAGGCATAACTGATCTTACACTTCTGTATTTACTTCCTTATGCAGCAAGCTCAATGTGCTACAAAAATGCAGAGCTATAGCTTACAAATCCACTAGAATAAGATCTAGCTAGAAGAGTATCACTGAACTGTAAAGTAACTGCTCAAAATAGTCAACCAGTATTCATGAGAAGTAGCTGGGGAAAAAGAAAAGCATGTTTATGGAGTTTGGAACACAAATGCTTGACCTACAAGGCTTTAGGAAAATCTGTTGTTCAAGCTATTCTCCGTCGCATGGGATAGTCACTGGTCTAGGAAGGGATAAGAGGAGGGAGGTAGCAAGTGTGTTCTTAGACATTTTGTATATTCCCCTATGTACGAATGAAATGAAGTAAGAGAGCAAAGCTGTGATCTCTGCAGTCTCGAAGGGGATTGGTGCTTCTCATTTACTCTGAAAGAGTTTATAAAAGGGGAAATAGGGAGTTCTTGTGGTGGGAGTTGGGAAGGTGGAAAGTGAGCATGGGTTTTTCACAGCCTTAGTGCATTGATTTGTGGATCAAAGTGGGGGAAAATGAGTCGCTATATCTCTCCTTCAACTGAGTTTCTTGCTTGGAACCTAATGAAAATGACAGCATACATGTTTTCTGATGTGATGAGTCCATGACAGAGAGACAAAGATTTATCTTTTTTGGTGAATCTAGGTTTTATCTTGGGTGGTTTTGCAGAGATTTCTGTGCTGTGTGCAATTGCTACTGAACAAAACCATGAAGACTTCCCAAGCTAGTGGCTCCGTGAGCTCCCTCTGTGCTTTCCTTCAGTACTTACATGATTTTTGAGCTGGAGCTGGCTTACCTTTGCTCTCTTCAGAGGCTGAGAAAAGCATTTGACTTGCACTGGTCAGGTTGGGGTCTATAACCCAAAACCAAGTGCCACTCAGATTTTTGGTCCATCTCCACCTGTTTCAAGCTGCAGAATATTTTAAATAAGCATGGCACAAACACCAGAAACATTTAACCACAATCAGATGAAGGAAGAAACAGCTTCTGTTAGTTGGCAGCTGGAGGAAAAGGTTTAAAGATCTGCATGTTGGATTTGGATACCTGACATCACTTATGGACACTGCCCTTTGCCCTCAGTGAAGCTTGTATTACTACTGCCCTTTGCCCTAAGTAAGGAGTTGGATTTTTAATGTGAGAAAATATACAGAAACTTAGTGATGTATTACCCAAATCTTATCTCCAAGCATAAAACTCATGCAGACAGGACGTGACTAAGTTAATTTCTAACAGCAAAGCAAAGGTACTGTAGCTTATTGTACTCTTAAAAGGTAGCGTAAAGGTTGGTGCCACTACACCGAGATATATGCTTTAAACAAGAAGTTTATTTGCTTGGGATTTTTTTTTTTTTTGGGGGTGGAGGGGGGGAATCTCCATTTGAGATTCTGCAGAAGCAATCTGAACATTTCCGATATTGTAAAATTACATTAAAATATAGATATTATACATTATGATCAATTATGCTTATGTAGATGTTTACCAACCAGATGTTTACCAGATGTTAAGCCAATTATAGCTTTTACTCCCTCTCCAGTGTGTGACTTTTGGTCAGACTATACTGCATCTGTCACAGCTCAAATGTTTCAATAATTCTTTTTAAATGTTCATTTTGCCTGTGAATCTTGTGAGTTTTAGAAAGAATGAATGTCTAGTAAGCACGTTTCTACTCTGAATCCAGAAAAAAATCCTTTCTATTTAGTGTCTATTTAGTCTATTCTATGTCATTGAATTTGCCTAATAGATTTTCAGATTTCAAATATTATTTAAGGTTTCTGGTGTTTGGGGTAAAATACACTCCATGTGCATTTTTACTGTTTTAGTATAGAGGATTTATTTGTGTAAAATCAGCTCATTTGTGTCCCTCATGTCCTTGAATTAGAGCATCTGTACTCTGCGTGGCTGCTGCTGGAGTCCTCAGAGTGACACCAGTGTGCCCTGGTGTTTTTTCTCTTCAAACTATGGGTACAAAGTGGATGGGTCAACAAGATCAACTCAGGCAGGTAAGCTGTGGGCTCAGTTCCCTGATTTATGCACGTGCTGTCCAATTCAACACAAAAACATTGCAACTTGTGTTTTTTCCCAAGGATTCGAGACTACACTAACAAGATTATCATCACCTTCTCTCTTTGGGAATGATATCAACACCGTCCTCCTCACAGGACAGTATCAGACACCAAATCGCTTCCGGTTCAAGGTTAATCTTTTTCCTATGCTGTTTTAAGGTTCATGTTCTGTGCAAGAGTTTAGGCTGGCTGTTACTGTGCAGTGAGGTTAGGAGGGCTGGATTAATCCTTCTGATGCATTCTCATGGCTCCCACTGAAGTGCTTGGCTCCTCCTTTCTTTGTGCTCTGTGCTGTTGCAATGCTTCAGGTTAACGAGGGTTTAGCACAGTGGGATTTCTGCATGAAAAGTTACTGAGACCTTTGAAAAGCTCAGCTTTTACATTATCTATCTTTTTTCCTCATTGTAGGAAAATGTTGGTGATAAGTGTATTTACTTATTTATTTATGGCCTGGCCATATCTCTTAATGATTTTGACAGACAACATTAACTCTTCCAATGATTTCTGTTATCTATGGAAAACTCAATAGTCTGTGTGGTGAACGTGGGATATTGATGCGTCCTGGAGTAGAGCAGATCTTGTGGGAGACCTTCCTCTTGTGGTGGGTTCCTGCTGAGCCAGGGAAACACAGGGTCCAGTATTATGAAGGAAATAGCTGGAAATGAGTGATGAAAGTTGGAATTGAGTAACAATGAAAGTAGAAGAGGAAACTGGGATAGGGTAGGGTGGGAATATCCTAAGTCAGAACTATATGTTAATGCTGAAAAATGTTTGAATTAGACAGTTTTTAAAGGCCCAACACTGTGGTTGTTTAAATATGCGCAGATCACTGATCCTAATGCACAAAGATTTGAAGTCCCTCATGAGCATGTGCAATCTTTCACTGGATCCGCAGCCTCCAATTTAAACTATAAAGTGGATGTGAAGCAAAACCCCTTTGGCATTGTGGTGACCAGAGTGAGCAACGGTAGAGTGCTGTAAGTAACATTTGTGCTTTTTCTGAATAGCATGGATGTCATTGGTTTTCTCTGAAAGCACATGTTGCCATGCAAGCAGCGTATGTCCAAGATGCCGTGTGTGAGGTGCCCTCTCGGACTTGCAATCAACTTCTTCTCTTTTGACTGATGCTTGTTCTACAGGACTCTTGCGAGGCCTTTGGAAATAACTTCTATCATATGCAGAGGTCTGTCTGAAAGGTTTTCGGTCTGGCTCTCTATCTGTCTCGATACTAGGGAAATTTTTACAGCTACTTTGTTCCATTGATTGAGGAAGTTTTTATGATATGAAGGACTCTTTGCCAGTGCTTCAAATTGTGTTGGAACACGCTTCATTATGTCTTTTATCTTATTAGTTGCAATCATGCTGAAGCCCTGAATTGTAAAAACCAGGTTGCCCTTTAGACTTATGATATCCAAGAATAGCTGGTGCAAGCCACTGATAAGCTGGTCATGTAATGCTGTAAGTAAAATATTTGAGGTACTTGTTTATTGAATGCTTTCATTGCATTTAGGTTCTAAAAATAAATAAATAAAACAAACCTAGAAACCTAACATCATGGCTTTAAGACCCATTAGAAGAGGGAAGTGTCAGGATGAACGTACTTGTTAAATCAGTCCAAGAATGATTACCTGTCAGAGTGCTAGGCTAGTTGGATTATCAATGCTTCAAGTTTAATTAATTAGTGATTACTTTTATGCTCTTATTAGTATTGTTTTTTTGCTTAGAATCCTCTATAATGATTCATTTGCATTATAGAGAGCACGAAAGATGGACTTGATATTCAGTAGTGCATGACTGATTAAACAGGTATATGGAGGGGGAATAAGAAATCTAGTCCAATAGAACCATGTTGAAACAGTACTCTGGAAGGCTGTCTATATTTTCCACAGGCTTTTCTTTAATTTCATAAAAGTGGTTGCATTTTCTGTTTCTAAAGAAAAAAATTAGAACAATGCTTGACTCTGAGTTTGAGTTATCTCAAAGAAAGCTGTGGTTAGTGTGGGATAAGGGCAGCTCCTCAGAGACAAATCCTTGATAAATTTGTTTCCACAAGATGAGTGCTTTCCCCCAAGTCTTAAACAACCAAATAAATGTGAGACCTCTTTGGAAGTGAAAGAGTGGGGACAAATGTGTTATTGCAGTTCATTACAAAAATGCTAAGTTTTAAAGCCTATGACCTTCCATCATTGTTTGTTATACTTGATACCCTCAAAAGAGTTAGAGTTCTGATTGACCTATTACTATCATCATTTGCAAGAAAACCTGAAAGATTGCCATAGTTTCATCAGAAATAGAGATTTTCCTCTCCAAAAAAAGCTAGTTTCAGGACAGTTTGTGAAGAGATGGGCAAGATGGTCCTTGGAATCATTAAAAATGGACAGAAATACATCAGATGAGGATTTGGCCTATGAAGCCTCCATTAAGTGTTAGTATTTTTAACTTTAAAAAAATATGAGCAGATTAAAATTGTAGCAAGTCCAAACTCCCATGTTTTTGTCTGTTTCTGCAGTGTTTGTAATTGCTAATGCACTGTGTATTTAATAAGGACCTCTTCATGCATCAAAGATTTTAGTGATAATGCTATACTCATCATGATAAATGTACTCATAGTGTACTAATGCATCTGAAGTGATAAAGTCCCTTAAAATTAATGTGGCTGTGTTTGCATAAGAGAAAGTTGTGTTACTCTCCCCTATACGAATATCATGGCTGTGAAATGTCACAAAAATCACACAAAAACCCAATTGTAGAAAGAGTTTCTAATTAAAACGACATAAAGTGAGGAGATAAAAGCATATTCTTTTGAAATTGTGTATGATGTTAGTGCATACCAAGGTAGTTTGCCATCTGAAAGTAAGTCATGTTCTCTGCTTTTGGGGAAGGACTGTGTTTCTTCAGATCCCTGTAAGCTCTCACTTTAATGAAGCTGAAGATAACCTTCAAATCTGAGGATCAGCTTCATTCCAACTTCTCTCTGCTTTCAGTCTGCTTTAACTCTAAAATTAACATGACCAAAATCCCAGTGTTCTTGTCATGTGGTGGAAAATGACTGCATTTTGGTGGCGTTGTGAGAACACACCTGGCTGTAGAAAAAGATGCCTATGGATGGTCCCATCCATCCCTCAGGAGTAAGGATGCTAGAGATGCCCAAGGCAGCCTTTTTGGCACCATTGGGGACTGCAGGTGGGGTCACAACCTGAGACATTTCTGGTCAAGAGTGTCTAGAGTCTGGCCGACTGTTCCAGCTGTGAGAGCTCAGCAGAGCTAAAGGAAGGAGAAGAACTCAATGAGTTGGTTGCCCTGCAGTGAGCTGCTCCTCATTGCACCTTGCAGCAGGAATCGGGCTGCCTCCTGCTGCTCTCTGCCTCAGCACTGCTCAGATTTCCCCACCGTTTCCCGAGTCCTTCCTGCAGAAGCAAGGAGAGCAACCAGGTTTTGCTTAAGTCCGTAAAGGTCTCGTAATTCTTATTTGGAAGACAAATTGTTTGTCTGTAATGAAAGGGAATGGTGAAAGGTGCAAAATTAAATGAACAGAGGAAACTTTATTAATGAAACTGACTTTTCCTGTGTGTTTTGCTAATAGATGTGAAAGAGCAATATTGATCTCAGGCTTGTTCTGTTTGCACAGATATATACAATAGGCTCTGTATCTATTTTCAACATCACCAACTTCAGGCTCCTTAGAAAGCTTAGCAGTTGCTTTATGCGGAATTTGCTACCAGAGATGTGGTAGCCATGAAATGGTTTATTCGAGAGCTATCATGTAACCATAGTCTGCCGTTCCCTGTGGCCAAGCAGGACTCAAGAGTGGGTATTGTTCATTTTTTGCTGGCAAGGGAAAGCTGTAATTGATTTTCAAAACCCAGTGGAGTGGATTATTTTTGTGTTTCTGTCCACCCACGGGAATTTTGCATCTGCCCTGTTACTGTGAGTGGCCGCAGAGAGTAGATTCAGGATTCAGTGCAGGAGATGCAGGGTGGGAAGCTGTGGTGGAAGAGGGGAGAGCAAATGTACCCTTGAAAACAGATGGGCCACTTGTCCGAGGGGTTTCTGTAGGATCATCTGTGCAAGGGTGGCTCTGCTCCAGCCCCACATTATCCTGCCTCCCTCTATCCAGCTCTAATTAAAAGGAGTAGAAACAGTTACTGCAACAATTCTTGGTAAAATACTTTCTTTTTTTGTAATTGTTTCATCAGGTTTGATACTACCATAGGACCACTGCAGTATGCTGACCAGTTTTTACAGCTATCAGTCAAACTACCTAGCAGCAACATTTATGGTATGGGAGAGCACGTGCATAAGCAGTACCGGCACGATGTTAACTGGAAAACCTGGCCCATCTTCAGCAGGGATATTGGCCCCTCTGGAGTAAGGACTGGCTTTATTATGCTTCATTCTTTGCAGATGACTTCTGGAATCCAAGCCTATTATGAAGGAGACACATTAATGATATCCATCGAGTTTTTCCCCAAAGACTTTTCCAGCACTGCATGTTATTACTAAAAGCTAGATGGTACTGACAAAAGTTCCCTGAGGAATAGCTTTTTATAAATATTTTGATTTTTGTGTTGACATGCAGT
>VXBL01006365.1:0-19407 GCA_013400195.1 Aramus guarauna
CCATAGACTTGTGTGTGTCTGAGCCATGTAGCAGATTGCTAACCATTTTCCCTTGGATTATGAGGGTTTCTTTCTGCTCTCTGTCCCTGTCTTCCAGCTCAGAAAAAAAAAAAAAAAACAAAACCTCTATCTATCTCAGCTGAACACAGGACAATTATTAAGAGACCAGAATGAACAAAGAAGGAAAAATGCTCTTACTGTGAAAACACCTACAGAATTTAAAGGGGAGCAGTTGTTTCAGAATGCAAATATAAAGCATGATACTATGGAGGTGGCTCTGTTGCTATTACAAGTGTCACTGTTAACACTAATCTAGCTGAGATTCATGTTTAGGCTTATGTATGCGGTCACTTCATCTCTGCAATACAGTTTGACCAATAATGAGCCTTTTTATAGATGCATGACACCTTTGAATTATACAGATTAAGCTGCTGCTATCCTCCCATCCAACTCTGAAGTGACCCCTCTACCCATGTCAAAGTATTGTGAAAAAGCTCAAGGAACAGTCAGGTTTTGCATATTGCATGAGTTCTCAAACAGGATAAATTAAAATGAGATAATCACAAAGCAAGGGAAAACTGTGAGCACGTTATGGTTATTGTGCCTGGTAGGATGCCCTGTGCAACGTAATTGAGGACTACTGAAAAAAATTGGAGAAAAAAATCTTTGGCACTTTTATTAGGGGAATGTATTCCTTCAGAAACTTTGAAAGACCTTAGAAAGAGAATTTATTTTGATTTTGAAGACATCTCTTGTTTCTTCAAAAAAAGCATATACCTCTGTTAGGGGGAAAAAAAAAAAAGCCTAATAAACTTACTTTTTAAATGCAATCTTAATAAATCACTCTATTTTTACATTACCAGGTAAGTGATAATTCAAACCAAAGCTTACATTAGATATACATCATCTAATGGGATGAACCTGTTTTGAACAGAACAATCAACTTACTTTGATCACTAGGTAGGCCACCTAAACAAATTGGAATAACTTTACCATATTGGAATAACATTACCATCAGCTGAGTAAATAACTTGAAAGCTTGATGAAATTTTGCCTATGTTGTCAAATACTGATGAAAAAATTTTTTGATTAATACTTTTAACCATTTTCTACTGGAGCTGTGCCACATAAAAAGAATTTAAATATTACATCTTTGAAGTACGTTTAGTAAACTTTGGACTGTATCTGGCACTAGAAAAATCTAACAACTTTGAAAATATTAAAAACATAGTCTTCACAATTTATATCGAGGCAAGTTATCTCAAAATATCAGTTTTTACTGGAATTAGTGTTACTATAGAATAGGCCAGCAATGATGTCTACCTTTATAAACATATTAGAGCTTAATTCCAAGGAAAATTATTTTAATGTTGACAGATATCTTCTATTGCTGACGGAATAGTTACCAAAGGCAAATTTGATACAGTGTTTATTTATATTAAAAAACTAACAGATTTTAAACTCTTGCCTTTCTCAGGTACAATGACCAAACTTGTATATAAAATTTTAAAATTTACTTTTGGTTCAAAAGAACACAAAAATGTTAAATGATATTGTTATCTCTGGAAGCCTAAGAAACACAAAATCGCAACCCTAACAGTTTCCCAGTTTTATGCAAAGTAGTTCAGAAACAGCAGGAGTGAAAATTAACGTTACTATTAGTTATAAGGACTTCAGCTGCTAGAATAGTCAAACCTTACTATCAATTATTTCTGAGGGCACTAAGAGCTGAATATTCTTGAGCCACAGTCACATTATATTTCTTTGTGTTATGTACAGGTCATAGGTGCAGTAAAATCTGTTAGTCTACCTACACACTAGAAAGAAAGGAGATTCTATAACGCAACTCAATTTTAGGTAGGTAGAACCCTTCTTTGAGCCAGAATGAAAAGCTGAGCTGTCCTTTGTATATCACAGAATCATAGAATGATTTGGGTTGGAAGGGACATCAAATATCATCCAGTTCCAAACCCCCTGTGCCCTAGTTTGAAGCCATTACCCCTTGTCCTATCACTACAAACCCTTGTAAACTGTCCTTCTCCAGCTTTCCTGTAGGCCCCTTCAGGCACAGGAAGGCTGCTATAAGGTCTCTTGGGAGCCTTCTCTTCTCCAGGCTGAACAACCCCAACTCTCTCAGCCTGTCTTCATAGGAGAGGTGCTACAGCCCTCTGAACAGCTTCATGGCCCTCCTCTGGACTGTCTCCAACAGCTCCATGTTCTTCTTCTGTTGGGGCCCCCAGAGCTGGACGCAGTACTCCAGGTGGGGTCTCACAAAAGCAGAGTAGAATTTTAAACTATTTTGTTATATTTTTTTTCTTCGTGGAATATTTTGTGTCTAAACCAAAATCAGAAAACAAACTATGCTGAACAAGTTCTTCCCTTTTCCAGAGTGTGGTCCTAACTGATCTCTTTGTGTTTATGTAATCATAGACTTATTCCCTTCTAAGAAAAATAAACAGTTCTAAAAAAATGTTGTGCAATATCCAGTGCATACTCTGAGAAGGAGGAAGTAGGAGGAAGTATCTGAACACATGGTTTAAAGCTTTTCTGAAAACTACTTATCACCTTATATAATGTTTCATGAATATGCAATACTAAGAATCACAGGCTAGTTTGATGTACAAAGTCTCTTAGGAAGATTGGATTTTGTAGTTCAGAATATGAAATATATCAGAAGATTTTGTCATAACATTTGCTTTATTTTTCAATTTTAGGTAAATTTTGAAACTACTTCTCTAAAAAACACAAAGGATTTCTCATTGTCTGCTTCTTAAAGAAAACTCCAAAAATGTAAGAGAAAGAGATTTAATGTATAAAGCATTATTAAAATAGGTATCAAAACATCACTTTATATCTCAAAATTTACCAAGATGCCTTGGCACAGGTAATATGGGAATGTCAGAAAAACTATTACCAGTACAGAACCTACACAGAGAATAAAAGATGGTGTAAATACCTGGGTTTCCATCATTCTGCCACTGGAGGTGAGGAACTTTCCCCTTTGGCTTTAATATGTTCAAAATTTGGCCTCAATGTTTCCATATCTATTAATAGTTCTTGCTACTTGTAAAAATTAATGAAATTCTGGAGTTATGAAGTTCTAGCTATTTAGTCCAACATACATTTAAAAATGTGAATACCAAGTTTGTTAATACTGCCATATTTCACCTTCAGTTCAAAGAGTTACAATCCCTCTTCCTCTGTTTATTAGCTATGTAAGTAGCCAGTTAAGCCTTCTTACAGTAATAGATCTGACTAACTTTCACAGGGAGCATTTTTGCTGCCAGTGCAATTCAGAACTCCAAAATAATCTAAAGATCACATAGAACTGTTAAGTAGTAATGATTATGACTGCTCAAAGTAGCCTGTGGCCCTGTCTACCAAAGCAGTCATGTTCAGTGCATTTAGAGACATGGAAATATTCAAATACTTATCAGCATAGCAGAAAAAAAAGCCCTGACTTCACCAGGACCATTCCCTCCTTTCTTTGAATGTATGTCAATCTCTTTTCTTAGAAAGGAGGAAAACAGTGCTTTTTAAAATGTTACTTTAAGAGTAAATGTTGTACAATATTAGCAGTATCCTGTTTGTTACCTGTGACTCAAGAAACCCCAATGAGTCACAGTCTTAAGAACGTTTCTGTTGCAACTTCCAGCCTGACTAGAAAACAACATTCTATAAATAATCAGGCCACAAGTACTCAAATGCTTTTTTTCCAGATGGAATTAGAGTAAAGCACATTCAAGGACTTAGCTGAGTTTGGGACTTAGCATGTATTGCCTTTGAAGGGACTAGCCAGTTGGGTTGGGTAAGATTCATGCACTGTTGTAATACAAATAAAAGAAAAAGTACATATTTGTGTCATGAAATTTACAAAATGACCACAAAGGTTTGACTCTATAAATGAGATGAGAGACATTAAAGTTAAGAAATTCTTCAGTGTCACCACTTGGATGGCAAATAAGCATTAGTGGTAGCATACAAGCAAAGTCAATGTAGTGTCATAAATTACACAGTTACCCAAGGTGCACAAAAACATATAGTAGATATACTGCGAAGTCACTCCTTCCCTTTTCAAGGACAGTTTTTTTACCATATATCAAGTTTCATAAAGACTCCAAGGTTCTTTTTCAAGGTTTCAGTCTTTCCGATATATTAGCATCTATTGTCTTGTTTTCCATTTTCACTGTGGTTTAAGATCTCTCCTTTTTGTCCAGACAAGCTGCTTTGGATTCCTTATTGGAGTTATATAATATATCTTATATAATACTAAAATGACTGACATTTCAAACTAAAATAAATTTCAAACTAGCTAAAGGCTTTAGACAAAATTGCAACAATGTTTGAACTTTTAGAAATATCCAATAGAACAATGAATGCTTCCCTTTTTAACTGAATTACATTTCTTGTTTACTTTCTTATATTTCTGTGCTTTTGTGAATTATGACCACAATTAATAAATTCTAAAAATAAATTTATGGAGAGATACAGTCAAACAGAATGAAAACCCTCAAAACCATATTCTTTTATGAATTTTAATCATCTTTTAATATTCTTTTAATATTTTTAAAATGCATATAACTCATCTGCACAAAAATCAGGACCTTTCTATAACAATGTTGCAAACAATCACTCTTTTTTTGGCAAAGAATTGGTTCCCATGTGCAACCAATAAGGAAAAATTGAAAGACTGTTTCTTGCCATTCTTAAGGTTCATTCCAGTCAACAACATTTAAGTCCATATGTTTTCATCTGTGATAAAAAATAGGCCAAGAATTTTAATATCATCTCTGAAAAAAGAAAAGGAGAGCGATTAAAGTATCAGATAGGTTATTACACAATGCAGAGACAAAAATTCAAACAAAAATTATACTTGTTAAAAAAATGGAATTTTTTTTTTGGGGGGAAAAAAAGGGATACATTAAATTCTAGTAATACACTGAGGTTTCCAGGTTGGCCCCCTTTGTAGAGGTAGATGAATATTCAAGACTGCTAAATCTCTATTTTATTTAAGTCATCTCTTGACATAATTTTTAGCAGTTACTATATTTGGTGCACTAATTTTCTAGAAAAATCTCATTAAAATTTTATGCAACAAACCCTGTCAGAATTAAAGAAGTCAAGAAGAAATACTTTCACTCTTTTTTTCAGATGCTGAATTAGTAAATGATGGAAATAATTTCTGCTGGCAAAAATAATAAAGTAATATTTACACTGGATTCCCTTTAAAACACCTCATGGACAATTTTCAGTTATATAATCTGGTATTTTTGCAAATTTGAGATAATGCTTGAAAAATAAAGACAGATGCATCTGCTGGTCCCCTTAGAGGAGCATCAGGAAGGTACTCCATTTGTGAAGACAATGTAGATATTTTTTACTCAGTGCATTTAATCTTCAAAAAAATTAGATTTTAATCAAATCACACAACTCAGTCCTGAGAAATAATAGCTGCATTTGAACTTAAAAGCAGAATGAAAGGCAAGCATCATTTATTTGAAAATGAGTTTGAAATCACTAGTTTTTTGGCAAGGGAGAGCTTATCCCACTTCTCTCTGTCTCTGTGTATGTTGAGAAAATGGAGATTGCTGTCCTTCATGTTTCTTCCAGAAGAATACACGCAATTGGACATGCTATTTTCTGCCAATCTTGGCTTTCTGTTCTCCATTAAACTATGCTTGTGTTCTGACAATTCAAGTCAGTGTTTGCATGTCCAAATGCTTTCCCTGATGCCCATAGATTTCCAGAAGAATGTCTTTTGGAAAGGCTGAGTTCAATATGATTTCCTCCTGATGTTCACCAAAGTTTGGTCTCATTCTTTGCAGTAACAGCAGAAAGTGAGCTGGCACAGGGCAGTAAGTAACTCAGGAGAAGTCACGTGCTTCTCTATTAGTGTCCCAGTTAACTGCAGGAGGTGAGACAAAGGCTGTATCTTGACAGATCGGTTTGGTTATGATAATCTTTGCTCTTTGCTTTTGCTTTTGTGGTGTGCTAAATTATCCAGATATTTTATCTATTGCCATAGTGAATTCCAAGAAAAATGTCCTCTGTTTGCTTTGAAGGCACATAAATTGTCTAATCCTCTTTGTCTTTAAAGCCGATGAAATCAGGAATTAAAATGAGACTTTACTTAGGTATACAGTGTACCTTTAGTCTGGATACAGTAGGAAGAAAAAGCTTAAAAGAATACAGATACCTTTAGTGCTTCCTTGGCATGTCATTACATATTTTATTGCCTTTTTAAAAATGCATAAGCTGCCTCTTCAAGTCAATACAAAAGCTATTTAGTACACTGCATTGCCCAGAAATCTTTGTGGCACTGACCTGAGTTCTAAATTTCCTTCCAAGGAGAGTGTTCAAGTCTTTTTATCTTCTTGGCTTCTTTTAATTCTCCATCTACTACAACTGAGATATGAAACAGTCTTATCTAAGAAGTGAACGATTTTATCCTGTTGAGGACCACACCCTCATTTCGTTTAAATGAGTAGAAGTATAAAAAAATTCCTTGACACTAATATCTGTGTCTTCTTCTCTTTTTTTTTTTTCTGTGCAATGTCACATCTCACCAGAGCAGACTTTCACAAAATGTCAAGTTCTTCCTCTTAACAGCTGAATTAGGATGAACTATCCAATTTTCATTTCCATACCAGTCCTGAGGCAAATGCAAATAAATGAAGAAAGAAGAAAAGAGAGAGTGTTTTTTTCAAATTAAAAGAAAAAAATTACAAATTCAATTTAATTTGAATTTTTAAAGAAAGGAATCAGTTTTCATGATGTGTTAATTGAATAATGAATTATAAGATATTTATAATGTGCTATTGCTCTTCCCTGGAAATTGCACCATTAGCATCTTGGTTCTATTTACAGTGGAAAGTCTTTGCAAGTTATAAAAGTAAATGCTGCTTGGGGTATTAATTGGCAAGAAGCAATATAAACAAAGATTTTGAGCTGTATCAAAAGTAGTTAAACTACTGAGAATATGAGATGCTTGATGCCCTGTGGGAAGTGTTATTACTTATATTATAATAGTTCTTACTACTACTTACAAGAGTGCGTCACCACCTGACAGTGATGGCTCTGTACAAAACAGAATACGAAAGCCCCTCTCTAATCAGTTTTCAGACAATGTGACTGCAAGGTAATGTCCTCATCACTGAACCTGGGCTTAAACTACCTGATAAAAGTACTGTGAGCAACCTAGCCACACTACACCCCAGATTGTTTCTTGTTCAGTGACCTCATGTCTGTGATCAACTGGTCTAAACTAAAACTCTGTATCCTTCCTCAAAACTAGTATTTGAACTCCAGTAATGAACCTTGAAACAAATTTTGGATGTATATATCATCACAATCCAATGGTCTCAAATTAGGAAAAACAAAATATTTTTAAGATATATTTTTAAAATTATAAGATGAACATATCAGTAGCTGCCTTTCATTAAACTATGAAAGATATGGGGATTTAAGATGCTCTGCTTTGGCTGTTGTAAGACGACCATCAGAGACCTTTGCTTGAGGTGCTTGCTAGCATAAGATCTGGCCTTACTGTTCAGTTGCACAGGAGGCAGGTTGGGACTAGATGATCTTTAAGGTTCCTTCCAACCCAAACCATTCTATGATTCCATGATTCCCTGGGTTTTCCAAGGCCAATGCCTCCGCAGCAACCCATTCTTACCACCACAGAGCTGTGGGAGCCCCAAATCTCCCTGCTACAGAGCTCTGACACAGCGGTTGGAAAGCAGGCTGATGACCCCAGCATTTCCAGACCCTTGGTTAACTAGCCGCACTATGGGATTTCCCTGCAGCACATTCAGACTGAAACTAAATTTTAAATGTTTCTGGTTAATGAGATGTTTTATTTCTTTCAGCTGTTTCAACTATTGGTTTCATTTGTAGTTTTGCCACCAAATTCAGTGGGGCCACCATTTTACTCTAAGGGTATTATGAGATTAATGATTATGAGATTAGTGAAGTTAAACTTGGTTTAAATTAAATCAAAATCACTCATCAGAATTGATAAATACCAATTGATCAAGGTGTGTCTAAATGGTACAGAAGTTCACAAGTCAATCACAGACTGAAATCACAAACTTTCTTCTGCTTGCAAGCAGAAGCAAATGCACCACCACATGGACATCTAAATGCCGAGACAGTGAAGTGTATTACACGGGAAAGATGACTTGCACAAGAACAGGATGTTACTGAAGCTGATTAAAATACCCAGTGAAGCTTACAACTACATTAATTCCATCTGGTCAATTAATCTTAATATGAACTGTTCATCACTGAAAACAAATTAATCCAAAAATAGTTCAAAATACTTACCCTGATGGGGAGAAATTCTTATTTCCTGGATGTAATAACTATATTCTTTTTTTTTTCTCTCTGAGTAACATAGATTTGTTATATTTGGATCTCAAACTCAGTGTGACTTCCATCCTTTCAGAAGAATAAGAAACAAAACAAAGCACAATATTACATGTTACTTCAACAGAGTACTGGGAAATTTCAAGGTTTCTAAAGCTTCCTTGCTGAAAGACACTGTCCAGTAAGTAATGCTGGCAGTATTTCTCATAAATGAAAAAAAAAATAAAATAAAAAAAAAAATTATTAAAAACTGCAAACATTACCTCAGAACTCAGCAGGGTTTAGAAACATTTCCACATGAACTCCTCTCAGCTGCTGCTGAAAGGAAGTGTGGTTTTTTAATTTGTGGCCACCATCACAAGTACAAGAAAAGGAAGCGATTTGTTTTGGGTTTTTGTTGTTTCATTTGTGGGTGGAGTTTTTTGGTTGTTTTGGTTTATGTTTTTGGTTTTGTGTTGTTTTGGGTTTTTTTTTTTTAATAGATGTGCTGATTTTAGCAGAAAGTAGGTGGATTCTTCTGGGAAACAGAATCATTTGGTCATCTTGAATTCAGGTATCATATATATATACACACCATTTTCACTTACATAAATGTTTAATGAAGAATAATTAATAGAAATTCTGTTTGAATAAAAAGTTAATTTCTCATTCTTCTGTTTCATTTGTAGCTGTGGTGAAAGTATATGGACAAACAGTGTCAGAGGCTGCAGCCTTATGTTCTTTCAGCAGGCAGACCCAGGACAATTTGTGCTGCAATTTTTCTCACACTGTACTGTGTCTTACCGCTGGTCTAAAGAGACCAGTTCTTCCAGATGACATGGCAGCTTATTTGCCATATTATTTCATTTTTTAAGACTTTGCTGAATGAGCCAGTGTAGACTGGGCCAGGTTTGACACATATGTCTTTACAAGTATATCTATTTCTTTAGAAATCTGCAGCTAATTTCAAGAACACAGTTGCCAAATGGTACAAAAGAAAAAGCAGTAATTTTAAAAAAGAATACAGATATAATACTGCACACATTTAGAAACTGCAGGAGAAAAATTATATGCAAAAGAAAATTATCCAAACTAATCAGAACAATCCTCTTTCATCTTTAGAAAGGGTTGGGGATTCTTTAATGTTGATCTTTAATGTTGAGTAGCTTGGACCTCACTTTTCACATAAAACATATGCTGGGGCATTTTTCCAATGCAGAGGTGGACAGAAGAGTGGAAGCATAAAAAAAATTAATTACTGCAGTAAAAAAAAAAATTATTGTAGTACATAAGGTTGATTGATCAAAGCAGAGAGACTTAAAAAGCCAGATAAAATTAAAATAAATTATCTGCTGAAATAGTTTTTAGTCATATAAGCACTTATTTGGAGCTGCACCCCTTTCACAGTCAGGTATATTATGTGACTTTGAAGTTCCTTGAAGTTCCTTGTGCCTTATATGTTCTGCAACGGCTGCCATAGAGTTCATATAATTCTGCCACAGTTAGTGGAATCTCCAGTCTTCCTTTATAAAAAGAAAGTTCTGTCCTGATAGCATCAGCCAGTAGAAGCCCTAATTCCATTCCTGTCTTCTGCAAGAGTTTTGTACCCCAAACTTACTTCCACTTATAGCTTTACAGGGAAAGAGCTACCTCAAGTAGCAACCTGCCAGATTGTGGCAACGAAACCACAAAAAGGAATGGCAGCCTAGCATGGAAGAGACGACTTCATTTACAGTTCCAGTGGGTGACTGATGTTGTGTTCACAGCCAGATGATCAGATGCTAATATGCTCAAAAAAAATGAATAGAATGGAATTTTTCTTCCTTGTGCAAGATAGCAGCACTGGAGTGGAAGAAATACGTGTAAAAATCATTCTTTGGGTCCCACTTCCATCTTTCCCCTGCCAATTTCTGTCTAATCATTGATTCATAGATAGTCCATTTCTCACTGCTGAAGCCTAAATGAGAATAAGGAAAACTGCAGTCTTTGTGTTTTTCTTAGACAACCATGGGTTAGGTGGTGAAGATGGAAGGAGAACATACCTTAACTTTTAATATATGCAGAGCAAATAAAGCATTGTATTGGGTTTCTGTGGCAAGGTTTTGGTACCGGGCCGGGGTTGAGGGGTGTGTGCTACAGGGGTGACTTCTGAAAGAAGCTGCTAGAAGCTTCCCCTGTGTCTGACAGAACCGATGCCAGCCATCTCTAAGATGGACTTGCTGCTGGTCAAGGCCAAGCCAATCGGCGCCTCTGTGATAACATATTTAAAAAGAGAAAACAACAAATTAGAGGGAGCTTTTGCAGCCAGGGAGAGGAGTGAGAAGATGTAAGAAACTCTGCAGACACCAAGGTCAGTGCAGAAGGAGGGGGAGGAGGTGCTCCAGGNATAACCCCCATTCCCCATCCCCCTGTGCCACTGAGAGGGGAGGAGGTTGAAACTGGGAGTGAAGTTCATCCCGGGAAGATGGGAGGGGTAGGGGAGGTGTTTTAAGATTTGATTTTATTTCTCATTACTCTACTCTGTTTTGCTTGATAATAAATTAGATTATTTTTTTCTCTAAGTTCAGTCTGTTTTGCTCATGACAATAATTAGTGAGTGATCTCTCCCTGTCCTTATCTTGACCCACAAGCTTTTTGTTATACCTTTTCTCCCCTGTCTAGTGAAGGAGGGACAGTGACAGAGCAGCTCTGGTGGGCACCTGGCCTCCAGACAGGGTCAACCCACCACAAGCATGGAACACTAACGTTCTCTGTTCTACTCAGAAAAAAACTCTTTCCACCTTTTTGTCAATATTTACTACAAAAGAAAAGTTTGGTAAAAATAAAGTTAAAAGCTTGTTTTCACATCTCCGCTTCAGTAAGTTTTCTTATATATAGTTATCTAAAATACTTGAGGTCATCTTTTCAGAACTGTCTGGTCTTCTTTTTAAGACTCAGTAGAGAAAGCATGGTTCTTGAACTCTATTTCAAGATGGGAGTAACTTAGTAACTTGTGTTTTCTCAATTTGTTAATTGTAACAATCTCTTTAGGCCTTCAAATATGAAATTCTAAAGTTGATATTGGGATTTCCTTTAAGTGCTAAATTCTTTCTCAACTTGAGTGCATACGAAAGTGATTGTAGCAGAATGGTGAAATATAGAGAATGGTTAAGAAGAAGAAGGAAAAAAAAAACTTTAAAAAATTTTTATTTGTAAAAAAAGAAAAAAAAAGAAAAAAAGAAAAAAAGAGTGAACGAAAAAGATGCAAAATAAAAGAAATTTATAAAAAGAGAAAGTAGAATGAAGACAAGGTAAAACTAATGAAATTAAATAGGGGTTGGTATTTAATTCGTCACTTACAAAAGGATTTTTTTAAAGTCCTCTCTATAACAGGATAAGCTTTCAAAATTTTTTGAAAAAACCCCGTGCCACGATACAACAAATAGCTCAGTAAAAGCAGTCACTTTCAAGGTAGATGATAAATTCATCCTAAGATGAAGGACTTCTCTATCAATTTCACCTTTCCAAGTAAATGTCGGTCTTTAATATTCTCTGCTAAACTCTTTCATGGAATTGGTAGCATTTAAGGACTCCAAGTGTTATTTTGCTCCCAATACTGCAAAGGCATCAGATTGGTCTTGTTGCATTTCTGTAAAATTTCAACTCTGTTTCAGTGCCCTGGTCTTTACTTTCAAGGTCTTCAATGCCTCAAGCCCACTCTATTAGTCTCTTGTTTCTTTCACGTATACAAAATGTACATCAAAGGTCACAATCAATGGTTTATAAGTAAAGACTTTAGGGGAAGCAATCTGAACGATGGAATGAGGCACTAAGGTGGTGAGAACCACCTCAAATCTGAGCATTTTATGCCCTGAATTCAAAGGCACAGCTTGCTTCCTTGGACAGCTTCACAGTTTCCAACACTAAAGAGCAAGGGGCATTGGACAGCTAAGCACTGATGCTACATAACTTTATGCACAAAGTGACAGTATCAGATTGCAAGCTGTCTTTATTAAACCACTGCATGTCAAAAAATGATCAGAATCTTATTATATGTTCTTCATTTTAAAAGAACAGCAAATTATAGTGCAACAGTAAAAAATCAGAACACAGTAATGCTAGTATTTAAAATAACAGAAATCATCTGTTACAAATGAGTGAAAGTAGGCAAGATAGCTTATATAGCAAAGGAACACATTGTACAGAATAAAAATATATTCTGAAATTTTCTTTACTACTTTGAGATTTTGCTAGTATTGAAATTGTATTTCATTACAAACTCATAGAAATCTACTGATGTGTGTTAAAAAATAATGATTTTTTCTTTCAGCAGTCACTTTGTAGAAGAAATTCTCTAGAAAAATATAATATTATAAGCATAAATGTTGAAAAAAGATGCACACTGCAGTGCAGCTTACTGATTCTGTCTTTCTACCTACATAATTTATAATATACACAATAATTATACAGAAAAAAATAATTTGCCTACAGTTCATAAGAGACAGGTCAGTAAAAAAAGCAAACCCATCTGTTCTTTTTGCCATTGTTAATATTTGGCACTGTAGTCAAATTGGAAGTGTCAAGAGCCTCTGATCTTGTCACAGGAAAGGATTATGAGATTCAAAAGCTGCAAAGTAATGTTGCGATCATTTGGTTGGGCTGTCTGCATAATGTGGCCACTGGGTCCTCATCCTGTGTGTTTTGCATTGTATCAGTTGCTCCTATTTGAACTCCAGTATATTTGTAAGTTATTCCTCTTCAAAGATGTCAGCTCACAGGCCATCTACCATATTTGTTGTTAGGTTTTCTAATGGCTAAATACTGTCCCCATTAGCTGTGACTGTGGTCTCCTAGTGCTTTCTCCTTCCATTGCTTCAACCCGCTCAGTCTCTGTTGCTGATCTTCAGTTTGGGTGGGATTAATTTGGTCCAATTTTGCCAACTAAAGTCTGGGCAATTTACCTCAGCCAGTTGACATTATTCCCCTGTAGTCAATGGCAGAAAGACACCAGGGAACATCTTTTTTCAAATTTATGTTACGTACCTATGACTGATGAGAAGAAAAACTTTTCAATTTACCTGTCACTACAGACTACAAAAGAAGACAGGATATCTATGTGATACACCTACGCTTACACATTTAAAGTTAGATGAAATTAAATTCATCTTATTAAGAAAATTTCAGAAGGGGAATATAAAAATAAATCACCTGTTGTCCACAAAATAAAACCCAGCTAAAGAAAGAGGTAAGGGAAAACATATGATCTGCTCTTCATTCTCAGTCTGACATGCCTTCCTTTCAGGCCAAAAGGGAATTTCATGTTATTTTTTCTGTTTTGTTCTGAGTTGAGAAGTCTGTAGTGCAGTAAGCTTATTGGGACTAGGACAAGGTGAGCTTATTGGGAACTACGAGAAAATGTAGCCAGAAGCCTTGCTGAAACTTGTCTGAGCATATTAAAAGAACAATTTTCAAAGTTTTGAAGCTTGGCTGAACATGAGTAGATTCTCACTGAGATGACAAAGAGTCAGTTGGTGCTATAACACATGGAGGTATTATAGCTCCTGAAAGAAATACATTTTAATATTGGGAAATCAACCTATTTTTCTCTAATCTCCCTCTTGGAAATAGCAGGGTGGTTTTCACTGAAACTAGTCTCAAAAATTTCACTTGAAGTAAAGAGCAAACGTGAAAATCCAACCCAACCAGAGAAATGTGACAAAATAAAAAGGAACAGAGTTTATAATGGAAATTTCATGTAACCTTCATTGCAGACAAGTCTATCTTCCACCTGCTGTTGTGGGTGACATTAGAGGACATTATGCTTTTGTATAGCATTTTGTTTTGCTTTGTTGCCTTAGCCTGGTAACAAATTTAATCCTAGAAAAAAAAATGCTTGCAATGCCATTCAGTGTTGGTTACAAAATGTTCAGGGAACAATGATCTGCGAACAGTGGTGGCTAGCTCAGCTTTCTTCTTTTGCAGAAGTCAGAACTTGTGGTTCAGCTACCGTATGGAAAGAAAGCTCTAGTTGTACTAAGATTCTTAGAGGAGTGGGATGCCCTTAAAGCCTTTTTGACAATTTCCTGGTAGGATTGCCATGTGAGCACATACTCTCCATTGATTCTTTTTGTGACCTAGGAAGACCAATTGCAAGTTCATGGACATGTGTTTCTGCTTGAGAGATAGTAATACTGCTATCCAGACAGGCCATGTGTGGTGGTTATCACTAGAAGCAACACTAGATTGTTCACATTTGAATAAAGTCTATATTACTTGCATACATCTGTTGCGAATGACTCTTTTGTATTTTTGTACTTATGTATTTATATAGGGGTGTGTTTGTGTTTAGATATACGCGTCAGCCAGATGTTTTTTACTCAAGTGTGCATGACACAGACAGACAAAAGTGGTTGCGATCCAAGATAGTCCTGTATCTTATGAAGGCTGATGCAAGTTGCATCTTCCTGCCTAAGTGCGTCAGAAGGGAAAAAAACAGTAAGGATTCAAATGTTTCCCCTAGGTAAGATGTAGAGAGGCCATGGAGGCTGCCTGAGAACAACCAGCGATGTACATTGGAAGGTTTACAGTAATCCTCTACTAATAATCAACATTTAAAAAAAATCTCTGAAAATTTATTAAGCTACAATCTCAGGCATTGCATTAATCTGGATCTAAATTGTTTGAAATTGTTACTTTTTCTTCAAAAGCACAAGTGTTGAAAGTTGCAAATTTCAAATGTGTTTCTTTTCCATTCAAATTAATGAATTAATGAATATTTTGCATTTATTTGTGAATTATACAGAAAAAATCCCAGTAAATACTCCTGCCAGGCTATCTCTCCTACTCCAGAAATTTTTGATAGTAACTTAGACTGTTTCTTATAGTCTTCTATATGATTAAATGTAAAATACACCTAAACTTCATACTCATGCTCCTAATTTGTCTGCTGGCAACTCTCCCACCAATGTCTGGACACTCTAAAACTTTCAGACGTGAAGTCATAGAATCACAGAATGTTTTGAGTTGGAAGGGATCTTGACCCTTCATCTAGTTCCAACTACCCAACTTAATTCTAAGCCTGCTCACTTGTACCTTGAATTTGGAATATAAATGGATAAGCTGAATACTTATCAAGAAGAGGAGGAACTCACAGACACCATTCTAAATGCTCATTTTAGTGTTTTAGCTGCTTCATGCTGTCCATGCTCCAGTTCTACTGAGGGGACATAGAGCATATGGGAGACTTCTGAGTACAGAAAGGCATTGCATAGGAGGAGATACTTCCGACTGCCTTCACGCTGCCTGGTGACATAAATTGCGTAGTGACATACAGGCAACCAGTGCTGCCTCAGTGTATTTTTTATTTTCTCTTTTATTCTTATACATTGGAAGAAGAGCAAGCTCATATAGCATAACAGCAGAGCATTTCTACAAGGGCAGTAAATAACATATGTGTGATGATATACTCCAGGATTATCATGCCCATAATTTGCACAAAGGAGCCACAATGTAAAGCTAAGCTATTTTTGGATATGTACCAAAAGAACACTGTTAATTTAAATTTTTCAGATGTTTAATATTCCAAAGAAATAAGACTTAATCGGAACACTACTGGAAATAATTTCATAAGACTCCACTGAAGTCCAAAGAAAACAGTTATTTTCAATTTCAAAAAAATATATATCCTTTGAGCTTTTGAAACCCAAACAATGAAACACTAAAAACTCAAACCTGACACAAGCCATGAATAAGAAACACTATGACAAAATATGTACAAAAAGGAAAAGGTGAATAATGTCAAATAGACCCAATTTTCATTGTTCTTCCACCACAGACACAAACTGATAAGTAAAGCTGTTCACAACAGAGGATTCTAGCATGCATTATGTTCCTTTTTCTAGTTTCTACCATATTGATGGTAGAATATGGTTGGCTATTGATTGCTAATATAGTTAATGGAGCAACTGGCCCACTTTATGTGAAACCTGACTCAGTAAGGACAAGAGGCCTTACTTTGGTAACCTGCATGTCCTATGAATAACCCTCCTTCCTCTGCCTCCCATTTCCATCCGGACAACTCTTCTCTCTGCCCTTGTCAGCTCTGAGGGGAACCACTTACATGCTCCAGATGATCCCCAGTTATATACATAATTTCTCCTCAAGCAACCAAACAGGTCAAGTCATTCTTTCCATCAATTAAGAAAACTCAATAAAAGCTTGCATAGTTTGAAGGTAGGATTTTTTTTTCTTTTTATTGATTCTTTTAATTATCAGTGCTGTATATGCTTCAGTTAAATCAATTTCACAATGCTTCTGATTGTTTAGGATGCAAAAACTGACAAAGGAATATAATGGAAAGTTTTACATTAGAATTTCCAGCTTTTCTTAAAAGCAAGTTGTGTGCCCAAGATCTCTGTTTTACTGAAGTTAATAATTATTGCAGCAGTATTTACAACTTTATGCAATTCCAAGCTATGTAATTAAACATGTACATTCATTCCAAAGAGACAAATTGCCATATATTTAACTCTGATGCCAGACTGCCTCGACTTGAGTAAGCATTCCACTCTCTTTCCTCCCTCATTTCAATGTCTCTTTTGCAAGGTGAAGAGGTTTATACTCTCAGGTCTTCATTGCAGTAAAGGACCTCTGTGAAAGTGTGAAGGCTCCCTTGCATACACTTCCTGGAAGCAAGAGGCTTAAGTTTTAAGTATTGACATTGAAACTGAGAGAGGAAATACTTACAACTTCTCTTTCTCTTTTCACAGCAAAATAAATTAAACAAAACAAAACAAAACAAAACAAAACAAAACAAAAACACCCAAATAACCCCCAAAAAACAAAGACAAAAACCAGATAGACATCTGAAACACCATGTTGGGTTTTTTTCTCACTGTTCAAATATACAGCTTGGGCAGCATCCTGAATTCACATGCTTTAGTTTCAAATCATAAATGAAGACATTTCCAAGACTGAAGTTTAATCCGTCACTGGAAAATTGCACATACTTATCTGTGGAGAGAGATGATGAAGATCTTTGAAGCATCACTATTAGATGCGAGGCATTTGAAAGGAAAGCAGCTGTAGGTAGCAGAGTTATAAGTTGGAGAATGGGAAATGCAAAGGCAGCAACTAGATGCAAGCAAATGGTACCAGTAATAGAATGAGTCAGAGGTCAGATATAAAATAGTGTTATTCTTGGAATCATCATATGATTATGTTCTCCCAGTCCCCCATATTCTCCACTTTAACCTCAAAGTATTTTTCAGTCCCCATGAAACCTAATAATTAATAGTTTCATACATTGTCATTTTCTCAGCAGAAGCATAAGCAGTGAGAAAACAAAAGAATAAACCCTAAAAATGAGGAACCACAGCCAATAGAAAATAGATTAACAGTTACACAACACTGCTATTTCCAGTACCCAGGCTTTATCTACTTTTCAAAAACTATGTAATGCAGAACCATTTAACTAAACAGGCAACATTCCACACTGCCAGTTCTCTGTCATTCCTGCTAGCTGTATCATGCAGGTTAGAAGTTGAAATGGAAAAGATACTTGTACTTCAATCAGACTAACTTTGGCTTTGTACCTGACCATTTAGACATGCTCATGCTGATTGATGTGCACTTGTACATCTTGGTGCATTTTGTGAAGACTATACTCTTCCCTAGCATAAATCACAGCATCCCAAAACCCCTCGGAGCAGAACCTGGCACACTTGTTGAATGGCAGATTGTGGAGAAAATTAAGTGCAGACACACACCTTTTCTGAAGGATATGTCACCCTTCATCATGTATGTCTTTTCATAAGGGGATTTCCAAAACAAAAGAACTTTTTGCTGCTTTCGTTGCTTTGTCTGTCACAGCAGTATACACTAAATGAAACACCAGAATGAAAATGAATGAAGCCCAAACTGTTTTCCACCCCAGAGGTTAAATTAGTTTCCCTACTGATATCAGCAAGACTAAGATGTCACCTTGCATCTGCTACAGTTCATAATGTTCCTGACCGGTGTTCCCCGATGAACACCATCTCTCTTGGTGGAACAGTAACCAAAGAGAGCTGTCTAGTCTGACACGTGGAGCCATACCAAGCAGAGAGGAGCTCAACAGTATTTGGCTTAGCCCAAGGACCCAGATATACTGGAAATGAGCCTCTCTCCTTCTAACTGACAGCTCTTCACATGATATTTCAACACTTTGGATCCAAACCATGAAATGCAGATGTGAGCTAACAGGGTTTGGTGGTTTTGTGGGGTTTTGTTTTGGTTTTGTTTGGGGGTTTTTTTGGTTGTTGTTTTAGTTAAGCTAAGGCAGTGATTTGTTTTTTTTTCTCTTTTCGCTGTTGTGTTAGAACATTCTGAACAGAGCTATCAGTAAAAGTTTATGCTGGGCCTTCTTTGAACCATGGAGTGCATTTGTGCCCTCACATCCAACTATCATATGTTCTGAAATTTGATACCATAAATTTTGCTTTATAGACTAAAGTACTGTGACTATTATAGTGTAATCATTCCATAGCTAGGTCTATGAATATTCTGGTAATAAGGATTTTAAACAGATAAAATAACATATTTAAAATAATATTTTATTCAGAAAGATGACCCATGTTTCCACGCCTCCTCATTTTATTGATACCAGCAGTGCTGGTACAGAGTTGACACATAATGTATTTATAGAAAACCAAACTGTGATTGCAACTATGGATTGTGTCACAGTAATTTCATATTTTTCTTTTGCATTAGTTACCATATACGCAGCCACAAATTTATGTTTACCAGGACTTGGTTATTTTTTGTTATTCCTTCATTTTCTCCTCGGCTCTGCCACTTTCAGCTTTTGCATGTGTTCTCCCTGCTCACAGAAAACCATCTATGAGATAGTAGGAATCTTTTCTGATTCAGGAGCAAGATCAGCTGACTGCATCACTATTCACAGGCATAACATTATTTTACTGGCCCTACCTTTGAAACAGGACTTTGCATGCATATATGCATGCAGATTAATTACCATGCAAGGGATTAATTATATTAATTATATGTGGAGGTCTCTTGGAGATCACAGTATCTCGAAGCTTA